>BRZM01002080.1:0-17670 GCA_033238685.1 Lates japonicus
CCACGATAGGTTACCAGTTTTTTTCTATGCCTTTTTCTTCTCTCCACTTCCCTTCTCCCCATATAATCTTTTCCACTGGGGCACAATTTTCGTGGCAACTTGGTCACACATTTGATTCAGTATTCTATATCCTCAGTTTATTCAAAATCCACTTTTCCTGTGCCGTCCTTTTCCCTAAGTAGGTCGCCTGTCTAACAGTACGACAAGCAAGCTATAACCCTCTCCATTTAAATACCAGGGCCTGTACTGTAATTGAGGGCACTCGGATGGGGTTGTGTCCAAAGCGTGGGTGAAGCAGACCCACGTGAAGCAGTTTGAGCGGTGGACCTCTGGGGACCTCACTGGCCCACTTCATGAGAGTCAACATCAGGCCTCATGTGGCATCAAGTGCCAGCTGGGTATTGCGACAGGATGGATGGGCTCGGGGTGGGATGGCGCCCTGAGGAAGGCTCCACAGAGACTTACCTCTATCTGTCTCTGGAATGCGGTTTCCAGGGCCATCTTGGAGCCCAGGACAGCCTGTGCTCGTCATTCACAGCCTATTCCTGTCGCAACAGCTGGGGCGTTATTGTGGTTCTTCTGTGTCTGATCTGCCCCCCCCCCCCCCCCATATGATCCCATAATCACAGTTACAATGGCCTTCTCATTTTACTCATAGTCTGCGTGACTTCTTTCATAGGCTAAACATTCCAGACCCATAGCCATCATCGGAGGCATGTATGTCATTCCATAATACCCACAACCCGTATTCCATGCTAACCCAATCATCCATTCCTCTGGTCTGCTCTTCATTCCTTCATGGCTTCCTTCTATTCCCCTTGTGTCTTCTCTCCATCCCTTCATTCCCTCACACTTCAGTCACCTGATACCCTTGATGGAGGTTTTCCCTCAGGCCCCAAGACCAAGCGGCTCTCCCCGAGGGCCCACGGCCCCGCTAACACCACATGGCTCAAAGAGTCAGGCTACACCACTGGGGCCGCGGCCCTTCATGTTCTGAAGGTCACAGTCTCCGACTCAAATGTTTCCTCTTGGTGCATTTGTGTTTTCTCTTCAAACATAACTAATCCCTCAAGCAGCTTCTCCTCTGGCAAGGCTTCTTCTTCGCCAGATTTACTCAGGTGTTCCTTTGGTTTATTAATTTACTGTGTGGAATGCGGTTGAAATCCCAGCTCAACACAGCGCCTGTATTTCATGAGGAAATGGTGAAGATGGATTCCAGCTTGGATTGCTTTTTTAGGAGCTCAAGGTTAAACATGGTTTGAAGAGACATGCTTTTGAAATGTAAATCTTGGCGTTTCTGCTGCCTATGCAGTGAGATCTGTACAACTGAAAGCAGCGATCATGAAGTCCTCACTGTCTTTGGTGGAGATATAAATCAGGCACTGCTAACTTTCTGCTGACTGTCAAAATCGGTTCGCTAGACCTACAAATTACATAGCCAGTGGACAGACAAAGCGTACCAATTTTGAAGTGAGATAGCAAGATATAATTTAGAAGATTAAATAACAATCAGAGACTGTTAAAGATTTACAAGGCATGATTAGACCCTCTTGTATTATTGTTTGGGGTGGTTACACTACTTTGACAGCAATAAAATATTATACTGTCAATAGCAGTCACTGAGGCAGTTGTGCAAACACAACATGTCTCACTGATAAAATATGAATTCCCAAATGTACACTGTATGATTAATCAAAACACTAGAAAGCAGCTACTAATTACTCCTGAGTGCTTAGGAAACATTATGTCCATAAATAAGCATATTTATTTATACACAATTTGATTTCATTATTCAGTGTTTATAACCTATTGTTAATGTGTTTGTTTTGCCTCAGCTGTACTTGCAGTAATTATTTTTCTCATCAACATTTCAATGGGGCTCTTTTTTACTTTTCTCAGGTTACAGGCCTTTCATAATTGATGTGTTTAAGCCTGGATGATGAATCTATTAATATCCTTGTGTAAATTACTCTTGTGTCAAGCAAGCCACATATATTTATCACCCTGACGGTTTTCTAATGAGGGAAGTTAAATTAAAACATTTTATCAGACAAAAATTGGGACAACGTAGTTTTTATGTGAGCTGTCGCTCCCTGTCATCTCTTTGCCTAAGCTTTGTAAACACACAAAGTTTAAAAAAAGCCAGCCACAAAAAGAAATACAGAGAGAAATATTGTTTAATCATTTAAAGACTGAGAAAGGAGAGAAATGAAATATCTGGGACAAATGAAAAATCAATCAAAAAAGCTGTCATGGGGGCCGTTTGAGCATTTCCACAGCCGTTTTAAGTCTTCGTTATCCACTTCAAAGAGAAGCCTCTGATCCACTGAGAGGGGTTGGAAACACAGTTTTGATCCATTTGGCTAATTTTTAGTTGAAGTAAAACGTGTAGCAGTGTTTTTACGTTCCAAGTACAACCACAAACCGTCCTCTAGCACTGTGATGGGTGAGAACAAGGTTTATTGTTTTTATACAGAACGTCATGCATGAAAAATTACAAACAAGTACTTAACAAATAGGCAGTAATGTTGCGCCTTGCACAAGCAGTCATGTTAATTAATGTGTCACAAGAATGTGTTTCATTAACACGGCTCTAAAAGAATTTATTGCTCATGCTACTGAGCATGCTACTACTGTTTTATATGTAGCCCCCCCCCCCCTTCTCTCTGATTGATTCTCGTCCCAGGGCCAGTATGTACTCAATGTACATGTTTCATGTGGTCAGCTCTCAGAGGCTTGGCCCCGACCTTTTATTAGTGATTTCCGACTTACCTCTCCTTGCTTCAGCAGTGTGTGACTGAACAGGAATGTTGCTACTCTGGCCCCAAACCAATCAATTACCAGCTGAGCCTTGCTGACCTGTGATACTCTTTAACCTTCACCTACGAGTCCCACACAGTTCATGTTGTCATTGAGAAATTACATGTAGCCCTGTCACTTGGTATGGTACTCCCATTTTTTTTGTATTTATAAATGTATATTTTACCAAAAAGTCAAACTCAAACAAACAAAGGGTCTGCTTGAGACTTGATGCAGCCCAGTCAGATACCTACTGGACCAATGATTGAACATGCAGACTATTATAAATGTCAACATATAAACAGACTCTTCTGCAGCTGCTTTTATCTCAGATTTTATTTGTTCTTTGGTGCATGGAACATGAGTGTGTGTGTGTGCTTGTGTTTGTGTGTGTGTGTGTGTGTGTAAGAGACAGAGAGAGGGACAGAAAAAAAAAAGTGCTGGCAGAGAGCAGAGAAAAGGGAGTTATTATTTGAACAGAAAGATTTAAAGCAACAGTATGTAACTCTTGCTGAGCAGCTGTAACAGTGGCCTTTGCAGCCACAGGTGGGCTCTGAGTCAGAGCGGTTGTGGGTATGGGCAGCATCACACCCCTAGAAGCTAACAGCTCATGTACAGAAAACAAAGCCTATTAGTCAGTCAGGCAGCAACGAGCACAGAATTCATTGTGTGATGTAGTGCTGTGTGTTACACGCTTCTCAAGGGAGATTGTACATCAGTGAATGAGGCATCAGTCTAACTTTTACAAGTCACTGTGCTGTTTTTTTAAGGTAAAATACAGTAAAAAAAAAAAATTCTTACTGTTATTCCTGCTGCCTTTTAGTACATCCAGTACAGGTAACTTTTTATTACCTCATCTAATCCACTTAAACCACCATGCACAGAGTGGTGCTTTGCATTAGTGCAAGTGAGAAATAATGATCATAGAAGTTTGCTCTTGTGCTACTTAACCATAGCTATCTTAAGCACTTTAGAAACTTTTAACCTATGTATTTCTTCTGTATAATAATAAACTCTTCACATTAGTCTGAGAAAAAGAGGCAAAAAGGTGAGAAAACACACAACACGTACTGTATCTTTGGACACCTGGTTGTCAGGGTCACTGTGAAAGAAAATGCAGGTTTAAACAACAAGTGTGCAATTAGAGACATTACAGTAATTACTCACCCTGGTTACATGCACAGATCTCTGGCATGCTAATCAGCCCAGACAGCTTCTGAACATGGGTGTCTCAGCTTACTGTTTAGCATGGCATAAACCCTCTGAATATTAATTAATGCACAATGTGATAAGTATATTGCTGTTGCCAATAGCAGGATGGAGAATGTTTGCAGAATGGGAACATTGGAATCCTATAAGGATGGTTAATGCCTAGAGAAGTATAACTGTGTCTGCGTCTTGTTTTATGGTCATTATTACATGTTGTTATGGGTTTAAATAAGAAGATCCCTGTTAAGGATGGCACACAAATAAGTGTTTCTCTGGCATGATATTTGGGGATATTTTTGGCATCCTTGGTCAATCTGTTTGGCAAGACATAAAAGACCAGAGGCAACAGAAAGAACAAGGGAAGCTTCAGTCAAGTGCAGAGAACTAATAATCTCCCCAGGTACAGAAGCTTTTACTTTTATGGTCAGCATTGCACCGGGTAGATGATAGGATAGTTATGTAAGGCAATACCACAGATTTTATGTAAATCTGGCCATTAGTTAACCACCGTGTTGGTCACAATCAAACAATTAAACCAACAAACAGGGAGGGACTGAGAAGGAGATAGTAGCAAATGTAAGTCAGAAATCAGTGATTTAGGAGGAGATACTGGTGAGTGCAAGATGGGGAGTCATAGGGAAATGGATATTGGTGAGAGATGTAAGAGATAGGCGATCAATACGAAAAGGAGACATTCAAAGAGAAACATAGCCGACACAAATCTAAGAGAAGGACACGATAGGTGTAAAGGGTATTCAAGAAAGCAGTAAAGAGAAGTGCCGAAGGCTGAGTGGTAGGAACAAGAGCAACAGATGTGCTTTAAATTAGCCCTGCTCGAGGAATGTAGCCTGTGAAAGAGGCCAGAGATGGTGACCCTCAGCCTTGCAACCTGATCCCCCTATGGCTCAAGCATCTCTTTTGTGGTCTCCTTCAGTACACCCCCCCCTCCCTCCCTCTAACCTCAGCACAATGAGTTTGCTGGGTGCTTCAGACCACTCCAATCAGACAAGAATAGCAGGCAGCAGGAACGCATCGGCCCTCGCTCCCAGAAATGCTCAGTAAAAGCCAGCTCAGCTCCCCAGTGCTCTGCTCTATGCTCTAGTTCGTCCTTCATTAGCCAAGGCCTGGCATTCAGCTAATGATCACCGCTCGCCTTTTCTTCCTTCAACTCAAGCACAGTGGTTCCGCTCCTTTGTCTCTTTTCTCTGAAACTGGATGACCATGACATTCAAGTTGTATAACGTGTGTACTGTACATCATCACTCTCTTTCAGTCTTCGCCCATAGAATTACAATGTGACACCTTTTGACCTTCTGAACAGATCGTGGATATTTTCTTCACCTTCTGTCTCACCTCTTCTACATGAGCTAATCATTTTCTATTCCACATATCGCTCATTTGGTGTTAAATCACCATATTCCCCTCAGTCTTTCCTCTTTCACCGTCTCATACAGAACACATTCTTCATTAGTTACACTCATGCAGCTGTCTTCTGTCCTTGTGTTTTGCACCTGTTCTGTCTCTGGGGTCCCCTGTGTTCTTCCTTCATGATCCAATCTCCCTATGGTCCTGTGGTCAAAGCTAAGTCATGTTTGTCTCCATGTCTGTCTCACCTTTTTTTTTTTTTTTTTTTTCCAAGCTTGGGCTATGTTTGATATTTAATGTGATGCAATTAGAATAGAATTTAAGATTTTGCTCTCTTGAACGAAAATGTTCAAGAAGGGGTACAATGCATACAAAATATTTGGGTTAAAATTCTCCTGTCTCTCTCACACACACACACACACACACACACACACAGCCCTGTGCCTCAGCCTTGCCTGGCAGGATGTGTGCTGTTGTTCAATATTAGCATAATGGTCATTTACATAGGGCAGAACTGTTACAGGTAATTCAATCTATATGTAAAACACTGTTGCTAGTGAGGCAGGGGGCCAGTGACAGCTCAGCTAACCCATGCTGCCTGGAGCACCTGCGTTGCCATAATTATAGCCTGCAATCAGACCCAGTCCACAGCCATGTTTAGAAACCAAAAGTCAAACCAACACAGAGCGATGATGCATTGATCAACTGTTGTGTTCTGGAATACTGGCTACCTTCCAGAAGCTGGCTATTGGTTACTTTAGGACATAAGCAGAAACGCACAGCCTTTTCTGTCAGTTTGCAGGTCTGTCACTTGTGTTTTCCGAGCTGTTAATTTAATATGGAATCATGCAGATCTACTTAATGAATTCACTGAAAGCTAAGATTACAATGCTGATCTTGGGATTACTTCCTGACCCATGTAATGTGTTATTGTGGCACAGTGAATGTGCAGCCGACTGCTGCCCTACAAGTGTCCCTCAATGTCCCCCCCACACACATGCAGACTCTTGCTCACTAACACCATCCCTCTCCCTTACTTTTTGTTTGCCAATCACATTATCATCCTGTAACACTGCACTGACTACTGATCCGTCATGCATGCAAGCCGTCACCGTAATGTTATCATCATAATAAGCCTCTATTCATCCATGAATGACAGCCGACTTAATTTGAATTGACTGACTCATTCTGATTTGCCAAGTTCACGAGCTTCCGCCAAACGGCAGCAACCCGGCCTTTTACAGAGCATTTATTTTTACTCCCTTTATTCCATTTACAGCCCATTGTTCTACGTTCAACTCTTCATTTTTTTCTTCTTCTTATTTGCCGACGTCTTCTTCCTATTCCACTTCCTCTTCATGAATTATTCATGGAGTCATACATAATTTAGGGGAAGCAGCCAGAGATTTACACAGCTCTTTGTGTCACTGAGTTTTGTTTGGTGGCATATTCAATAATTGTTTAATATATCAAATTGACTGGGAATTGGGAGCCTGGGCCCTGTGTGCAGCACTGCCTGATATGTCTGATTATGGCAGGGGTGAGCGCCAAATACTTTCCTAGAGTAGGAGACTCCACAACAGCCGGGGGAACTTCCTACTTGCCTTCCACAACCATAATTCTTCATTTTTCTATTGGCTGAAATGCTTCTTGGAATACTTTGCAGCATGAAGTCCACACTAATGAAGTACAGAGTCAGTTTATTGTCAGTCATTGTGTGAGGGATTCTGCATTGGTCTCACACTATGTCTGTTTCGGATTAGCCCTGCTGTGGGGTGTTTGCCTGCCATAAATGTGTCAGAGAGCATTCTGTTTGGTTTAGTTCTTTTCAATCCTTACATTCATAGCAGTGAAAGAAGAGTTCAAATCCTAGAAAGATTGCTAACATTAATAATTTCACATTTCACAGAGGACCCAACATGACATTTACTGGTCCTTCCCTTCCTTATTGAGTAAAATACAGGCATTTAGTCAGTTCTGTTTATCCCAATAGAATTGCTAGAAACAGATTTTTCCACAATTTCCATTGTGTATTTCAAAAGGTTTATGCACTGTACTAGATCCATGTAGCATGTTATTATTTCTAATATGTCTGGCTTTCAAAATGTGTATTAGCTTTGGGATACACCTTTGTTTTATTTGTCTGGATAATGATTGGTAGAGATAATCCGATATTTGGTTTTCTGGCTACATCCCCAACAACATCAACAACAATACATGCAAAAAAAAAAAAAAAAAAATGCAATGCAATAAAATCTAATCCTCCGGCAGCTTTACCTAACATCCATTGTTGTACCTCTTGAGTGTGCGTTTATGACTGAAGGGAATGTCTTTGCCAAGTCCTATTTAATGAACCACTTCTCTCAACTAGTCCTCTTCTTTCTTGTCAGTTCTGCCAACGCTCTGTTTTTCCAGGCGGACCTAAGTCAAGTATTTGTGCTTGGTGCTAATTTTATTTTGAATATTCACTTGGGAGTTGTAAAGTTATTCTCTGCTCCTCACCGTGATATTGACACTGTGGATTGTTTTTTAATTAAATCAGAAAATGAATTCTGGGGCTGGGTCAATGTCTCAGCTTTCAACTGAGATCATAACTAAATACACATTTAGTGAATGTGGAGCTCTCTGTAACCTCTGAGTCTGGAGCTGTGCTATTGCTCCTGCAAGTCACTGAGGCCATGAAAGAACCTGTAGAACCATCACATGTCCTTTGTACCCAGCCAGTGCTCCTTTCAGCTTTCTTTTTGTCCTTGTGGACTGATTGAAAACCAGCCAGCATTGACACTTTAATGTGCTGTATATATGCAGAGTTAAATATTTCATTTGGAACCACTGAAGAGAGAACTGGAAACCAAACATTTTATGTTAGAGTGTGTCTAGCCTTTCCTCTAAACGGGGAAACATTATTGATATCCTCAGCAGGGAACACTGATGATGGCTACCAGGCAGTATGTTGTGTCCTCACCAGACCCCAAAGCCATGATGAAAGGGCTAGATACAGACTGTAAAACACAACTACTCATTTTCATTGTTTCCAATTAATACGGTACGTTGACTGGCAGCTCTAATTGGCTTGATTTGCTTAATTTCAATACTGCATCCTAGGCACGAAAATGTCTATGGCCTCTATGGCAGCAGTATGACATCAAAACAATGTTGGATCATAAGTTTTATGTGCAGAAACTGATTACTGAATGAAACACCGTGATTGGCTCTTTTGCTTGCCTGGGAGCTGAATTGTAATAAAAAAATATTTTAACTAAATTAAATATTCATATTCAATCCACAATTTGATGTATGGTATGTCTGTGACATTAGTAATAAATTTAATCCTCCATTCTGTCTAAAATTGCTCTTTGTAGTAATTATAATGTGATAAGCTTCTTTGATATTTTTGCCTGCTTCTTCCTCACTGCTCCGCATCAGCCATGTGCATTTTGTTTTCCATTTTGCTGATGAGCTGGAGATTAAATATAGACGTTTCTCTCTCGTTTCATTGCTGTAGTCAGAGAATTTAAAGAAATCAGGAGAAATTCAGGGAAAAAAAACAAAAAAAACACAGACCAGATTTGACATCAGCCGCTCTTGTGAAGAAAACGTCACATGGCATGTCAGTGTCAGCCGCCAGTGATGCGCCTCGGTACAGAGATATTGTTTCCTCTGGCTTTCTTCCCAAAAGTGTCACTCAACATCTGCCATTGAGAATCAAAGTGAGAACACCTCGCTACAGGAAAATGCCATCCGTTTGCTTGTTGCACACCACCAAGTTTTTACACGACATCCAGCGAGCCAAGGCAGATGACAACACTCCAGCTCCGGGCACCACCAGACAAATTGGACCCTGGGAGGAGCGTGAAACTCTTGGCCGTGGAAAACAATTGGACATTTGGAGATGTCTGTTCCGCCACTTTGCTGTGTCAGATTGGCGTAGGCAACTTCTGAAGGGAGGAGACAGGTGGAGTGATGGAGAGTAAGAGATGTGGATGGATCTTTCAAGCAAAGCAAGCAGCAGGTGTGCAAACATCATTTTAGAAACAGGCAGAAAGGGGAGGGATAATGCTTTGCTACATTGTTAGAGATAGAGTCAAACATTGTCTTTCCAGCTGAACAGGAAAAAGAATGATTAAAAACTGTGGAAGCACAATAGGAGTAAGTTCAAGTTCTTGCCCCGTGAGAGAGAAAGGAAGAAAAAGCACAAGGTTACCTGGATGTGGCTAAAGGAAAAGGGAAGAAACATGGTGGCAAGTGTCAGAATAAATGAGAGCGGTGGAAAAACAGAAGAAGGGAGGTAAGGAGGAAGGTCTGAGGAGAGATCAAAGGAGCGTGAGGGATGTCTGCATGCAGCAGCGGAAAGAGCATTGGAGAGTGAGGAGTGATAAGTCCGTGACAGCTGCAGCATCATTAGTGCATTAGGATCAATCCTCAAGACTCTTGTTTGCAGTCTTTGCCCATACACAGGGGCTGAGATCATTTATATGGGCATGGTCATGCAGCTGCTGCAGCAACTTATTGATAGCTTTCCTTACTTGCCCCACATCTGCGATCTCTGATCTCTTTCCCCTCCTCCTCCACATCTTACCATCAGCACTGTGGGTTTTTCTCTGAGCCCCTGCTCCACGTGCCCTTGTCTGATCTTAGTTTCACAGATCTAAATCCAGAGCCTAGCCATACGTGATGTTGCTCTGTTGAGGTTCATCTTTCTTCAGCTTTTACATGTTGACATGAGAAATACAGAATTCTAGGATAGGCTCCTAACTACAGCCCTCTCTTTGCTCTGCAACTCCATCCACTCCTCCCAATGGCTTTGGCTCCCCCATTGTTGTGGCTATTGGTTTATCAATTCCAGTCAGCAGGAGTTTGCCAGAGACTGTGGGTGTGTGATTAAAGATCCCTCACCACCCTGAGCCAGGCAGCTGGTACACTGTGACAGCAGAGCTTGGTGGCAAGACGTAGGCATGCTGACAGATTTACACAAGTGCTCAGACATACAAAAGAACGTGTCGCAGCCTTAATGTGTGTTCGCACATTACTGTAGATGCTGTTTGTTCCGATCTCTGCATGTGTTTGTGTGTACTCGTATGCATGCACTATGAATGTTTACCTGCGTACTGCTGCGCAAACGTGTCCTTGAATAAGGTTGATACCACTGGGAGCTCATTTGAAACCAACTGCATAGGCTGTGTGAGGCCATTGTAT
The DNA here is from genome assembly GCA_033238685.1 of Lates japonicus. Taxonomy (NCBI): domain Eukaryota; kingdom Metazoa; phylum Chordata; class Actinopteri; family Centropomidae; genus Lates; species Lates japonicus. The sequence continues at coordinate 10,570 of BRZM01002080.1, forward strand.
GTGAATAATGATAAAATTGATGGCTTGTGTCATTATAGTAGCATGTATATTCCTCGCAGATCATTGTGCATATGCATCCACCCCTGGTATGCAGCCCTTTCTCACTCCATTGAGCGCTCTGTTTGACTTTCTAATTCTGGGCTTAAAACAATAATTGGAACAATGGTCATGTCAAAAGAGACATCTCATCTATTGCAGGCACAGTCTGTTTTTAATCTACGTAGAAAAATAGCCAATGATTTCCTTATCGGCTCCCTCAATTAATCTGGGCTTCCCCTTTTTGTTTGCATTTCTTCTATGTCTTTAGAGTTATCTTCATTTCGGCGGCGGCAAGTTTGTGCGGGGCTGCAGAAGCCATGTCACATTAACAGGAGAAGAAAGTCCTCGCATGTAATTACTTAACACTTGCTGTCTTTCAAGGAAAGGAACAGGAGCGAGAGAGAGGGGGATGACAATAGCTGAGCCTGCCATCTCATTTACTAAATGAGGCCTTTGGCCGCCTTGTCTAGCCAAGAGAACTGTGCATTGTGGCACAGAGGATCTCACTGGTTCCCTTGTTTCAGGAGTTGATTGTTTAACCTGCTGAACCTAATTATGATACATTAGACTCATTATTGCCCATGACAGCACATTGTCTTGGTGTTTTATATGAGCTCTATGTGGGTGGCTTCTTGTACGCATTTATATTGTCACTGTATCATCTATGACACTAATGATGCCCAGAAAACCTCTGTCTTCTCCTTTTGTCCCTAAAAAACTTAATGTTACTTTGTCATATATGTAAAGAGAGAAATAAATTATAGATTGCCACATTCACTGTTACATCTAAGCAGCATTTCTTTTTTCCAGTACCTACAGCGCAATACTTTGAACACATGCAAGAAATATCAGCTGTGTCAATGCATTTATCAGAAGTGGTAAGGCAAGAGACTTGACTGGTCAAACAGAAACCCTACTCGTAGGTGACTCATACCATTTCCCGTGGGCACGTCTGGATCATTGTAATGGCCTTAACCGCAGCTGTGTCTGTGTCTGGTGTGTGTGCCTGTGCATTACTATGTGCCGGCGAGGGTGGGTTTGTGAGTAAAAAAAAAAAAAAAAAAAATCCCTGCTTTTCTCCTCATCTCTTGAGCAGACATGTGCAGCCCCTCCATCCATCTCTAATTGCCTCCACCTCACACATCATTTGTGTTTCTGCTGTAAAAAGAAACATTGAAACTCCACCACCGGGGATCCATAACCATTTTCCAGCCTATATGCTTTTTATTGCCGTATTTAGAGCCTTCATAAATATAGAGCAAAGCATTAGGGAAAAGAGAAGTAAAGAAGAATCACAGCCAAGACACCTGCTGCTATTTCTGTAGATAATCGGGCAGACAGACCAGTGGAATGGAAGGCAGACAGTCAGACGGGCAGACAGACACACAAAAAAAAGCAGGAAACTGAAGCGATAGCAGATACAGCATCCAGGAATATTAGCAACATAACTCACAGTGGGTATAAATCACAGATTAGATTGCATATTAAAACTCACAATAGAAACACAGAAATGCGTCTACACCCAAACAAAACAAGTCAGTTCAGGTGCATGTATTGTGTGTGTGTGTGTGTGTGTGTGTGCCCTGAGCCTGTAGGCATTAAAAATACATCGTCATCTACTGGTGAAACACTAACATTATCGCTCTCTCTCTCTCTCTCTCTCCCACACACCTGCATACGCACACACATGCACACGCATTCTGCCTTTGTCATTCTCTTGCTGTCCATCTCTTGCTGATTATGCACAGCCAGGTTCATATATGAGCGCGCGCACACACATACACACCAAAAGCCATACGCCTCCAGATTGTTTAGCATACAGCAGGCAGTCTCTCATTGTTCTCCGGGAGTCACAAGGTCAACAAGTTCCCTCCCTGATAGACTCAACATGGAGAGAGATCGAGGACGAACAAAGCCAGCGATGCATACACAGGCATCACCCTCACGTGTATACAGAAACAGACACGCATTACATACACACACACACACACACACAGGGGTGCACTCACATCTTTTGCTGTTTTTCCTCCCCAACAAAGTGCACATAAATTCATCACATCAAAGTAGGCATTTACCAGGGATGTTCTCTGACCCCAGTAACAAGGTATCCAATAAAATATTTATATACCTTCCTGCCTCATACACTGTGCATGAGCGAAACTCCACGCTTACAGTCAAACAGCTGAATATTCTAATGTTCAGTCATGGTAATGCATAAATCTAGTTTACCACACAAGTTCATCAGAGATGTATTATATTGAATTTTTTTTTTTTTTTGCTTTTGCTTTCCTTTTTTTAGTTTTACTGCAGAAATGTCGGCAGCTTTTAACATTCTCATAAATACAGATGGAATTAATTATCATACACCACTATACTAAAAGTAGGTGTTATTAATGTAATGTAATTATAGAAAGGTTAAAAGTAGCATATATGAGTGTTATAGCAGAATTATAGTCAGTGCTCGCTTATGAAAAAACAAACAAATGACATAGTTTACTCATCCTATATTTAAATCTATATAATTATTGACATGTTGGTAACTGAGCACAGCCGAGACCTGTAACTTCTTGTTTAAAAATCATGTCACTGTTTGATTATTAGAAGAAAAAAAAGATCTTTGATCTCAACTAATTGTACAGAATGCATCACAAGAAAATATCAACTTTAAGGTCCACTTATAGCTTTTCTGTACCTGTACCACATGTCATTTTGTCTCCAAAATTAACTTCCATGCTTAAAATTCACAGTTAATAAGCACAACAGGTCACGTCTTCTACTCCAGCAGGGGGTTGTTCATAAAATGGACTCTGGCCCATTGCATGCCCAGTTCGTTTTAATAATTAGGCAACAATTAATAATGACACAACACTGTAATGTGGCTTCACCATAGATGGTGGGCGACTTTAATGCCAGAATCTGGACTTCATGTCCTGTCAGACAAACAATTGATGACCATGTTAATAACATCTTTCCACCTCTGCAATCAAATGATTGTTCTCTTCAAAAGAGATGGGAACAAATCAATCAGTGAAGGATGTAGATTCTTTTGCCAAGTTGCAGGTTTAGAAAATGTGACATTTAAGGTCCAATCAACATTCTATTATACAGCCCATTATTTTTTTGATGGCTTTAATGAATAGATGATGTGTACCTTGTAGGCTCATGCAGTGCTGCGCTGGCTTTGAGCTTTTTAACTGATTATGAGTATCTCTCCACTTCAAGTTCAGTATGATGCCGTCTTCACTTATCTTCACTTAGCCAGACGGCAGACTCAACACTGTGAGGGGAAGGCGGAAATAAAAAGAGAGGGTGAGGAAGACAAACAGATGGCTTTTATCATGACTCAATTAAAAGTTTCTTTTCTTCTGCTGGCAACAGAGAAAGATTGGTTTCTCTGTGTGTGCGTATCTGTGTGTATGTTGCAGTACACGATGAGATGTGACTTTATTGCTCAGAGTGTTAGCAGCAAGGGAACTGGTTGAGGTCTCATCTCTTCTCACTGTCAAAGGAAGTCAACCATGGCTACGCCACACCTCACAACTAACAAATTCAACACATCCATGTCGTCTTTTTTTTTTTTCATCACAAGAACAGTCTTCTACAACACATGTTATATTGTTATTAGTCCACACAAGCCTGTTAATGTAGGAGAGGCACACAATTTCATTTCATTTAGCAATAAGTCAGCCAGAATAATAGATTGATTGATCAGTCTATCAATCTATCAATTGATCTTAATTTTACTTCAAAGCCTCAAGGGCCATGAGTTATTGGTACCTGCTGCTCTATTTTTATTTCGTTCTCCTACCTTTCTTTCTCACTTTGCTAATTTCTTCATGTCCCTTCTGTGTAATTTCTCGCCCTCCAACTCATCAGTGCCCTCTTATTTTCCTCTCTGTCCCTCACTTATTCTCTCGCTCCGTCTGTCTCCCTTTCATTCAATTCCCCCTTCGCTAATTCTAATTAAGGACAAGAAACGTCATCTTTTATTAATGACGCCTTTAATGAAACAGGGACTGCTTTTGTCAGGGACAAAAGTTTCCACCAATTAATTTGTCGCAATTAAAGTTGAAGAAAAAGAGTCTCCCGGAAGAGTGTTTTGCTCCGGCTCCCCCTGGTGTGGTGTGTTTTCTTTTAACCATATGCTAAAAGCTTGAAATCCTTATGGGGGTTTTATGCCTGGAGGCTATAATCTGCTAAAGGTATGCAGGGTGAAATGGATTTCCAATTGCAGTTCTCTTTGTATTGGTATTAGTATTTCCTCCGGCTAAATCATTCTGAGTAACTAAGCAGTTTTTCTTGTGGGAAGGTTAACATGTATAGTTTATTTCCTCTTCATACTTACATTCAGGATTTTACATATGTTATAGAGTTATTTCACCTCAAGAAACTCATAGAATATATGTATCCGCTTCTCATGCCTCATGCAAAGCGACAAAGCCACAGTATTGTTCAGTTTATTGTTTAGTCTGAGGCAGGGGGTGTACTTAGTCAGCAGATAACCCAAAGTGGCAGGAGCCCTCGATTCTACGGACCCATTTTGTTTGTTATTTAAAATGTATTAAGGTTTCATATCACGCAGAAGGGCCATCAGTCAGTCAGACGGCAGCATGGAAATTTTTTTGTTTTCAAAATGGAGGCTCATCGCTCGTGGAAAGCTAGCAATCCTCAGCCAGGTCACTTTCCAGATTTTGTTTCCTTCGCACCTGCAAAGACGAATGGCGGGGGACGACGATCTGTTTCACTTACATATTCATAGGTAGTTACGAAAGTGATAGGAACCGCAGATACACCAGTGATGCCCCAATTAGCTGGAGAGGCACTGAGCGTTAAAGCCATCTGTGTCTCTCTTGAGTGCTGTGCTATTGACAAAACTGCTTTGTGGCAATTTCTGAATAATGGTCCTCTTTTTATGTGTAGGTCTGAGTGTTAGTGTGTTCTTGTACGCCAACCATAAGAGGAAACATGGCATTAAACTACGCACACACTGCATACAGGTCATAGACACACATAGGAAAGCACGTAGCACTCGCTCACTCTCCCTCTTCCCACTCAGCGTGGCAGGGTTTTTTTTTTTTTTTCATTAGTCCCAGCAGTGTGCCTTATTCTTCTGAGTGGCTGCTCAATCACCTCACATGGAGAGAGAAGAATGGACAGACCCACTGAGAGCTAAATTAACCCTAATTAAAGACTAAAAATGATAATAGAAAAGTGAGTTGCTGTGCCAAGTTGGCTGGAGCAGCCACATGCCACTGTGTCTTTCTTTCTTTCTTTTTTTCTCTCTGTCTTTCTTTCTTTCTTTCTTTCTTCCTTCCTTCCTCCCTTCCTTCTTTTATAGTGCAATATGGAGTTGTTGGTTCCAGGGAAGACAACAGAGAGGTGCAAGTGAAGCCCAATCGCTAGTGGCCATGTTTGAGTTGTGTTTGACATTAACATAGCAAAGGTCTTCACATACATGGCTGTGTGTTTTTACTTGTTTATTTACACTATTATACTGACACTGTTTTTAATAATCAAGTCATTATTTTGTCTGTTAAACATCTGAAAATAGTAAAACATACTCATCATCTGAAACTGAGCAAATTCTCTCGTTTTCGAGATGTGAATCAATGAATGTCTGGCGTTTTTTCTGGATAAAGACTTAAATGATTCCTAACTTTCCTAAAAGTTATATAGCAACCTTCTAGGCCCTGATAAGGCTGCTCGTTTTAAGGCCAGTGAGAGAAGAAGCATAGGTACGATTGTGTCAACGTCTGTGATTCATAGAGCCTATTCTCTACCTTGCTCTTCATCCTCTCCTCCATGTAGGAAGCAGATTATAGGGCAGACTAATGAGTGTCACTCTAAATGAATGACCGTAGCTGCCAATTGTACTGCTGCCACTGCTGCCCCGCAGGCCTATCTCCTCTCACTAATGATTAAATACCATACACTTACTCCTTCCTTCCCTCTTCTCATTCCTTTGTGGCTGCACTCCTACCTCACCTTCTCCATTCTTTCAAACTAGCTCGTTACCGTCCCAGATGAGAGGAAAAAATTGGAAATGGTATCCTATACTCTTTCTGGATGGATGGATGGGTGCTTTTTTGATTGTTTTCTTGAGCAAGCACAACACAGCGCTGAGGAGCGGTGTAATGGCGTTCTCAGAGGTTTGACAAGGTGGATCTAGCTGCTGCATTGTGCTTATTGCAGATTGGGGTGGCAGAGGTAATGTGATTTCTGACTGGAGCGTGGCGAGGGTAGGTTGAAAATTTGATGTCTGCAGACCATTGGGCATTTCTCAGTGTGTGTGGGTGACTTTCTGTGTGTGTAAAAGGAAGAGGGAAGAAAGGAACAGCATTGCTCATGTCAGTTTTGCACCATTGCAATATGTAGGATGATTGTGTGTGTTGAGTGTTGCGTATTTCTATATCTGTGTGTATGCAGGCCTGCATAAGTGTGCTTTTTGTTTTGCCAAAGACCTCATGTTATGTCTGTATCACTCCCCGAGGCCAGTTTTGATGTGCTGGTATCTGATTTGGCACCCTTCCACACTACCTCATAACCCCCTTGCCCTGGGTTAGAAACAGAAATTTTACAACCTCTCCATTGTGTCTATCCATTGCTTTTTCCTCTGGGGTCCTGATCTGGCGGGTGTCCGTCCATCACAATGCCTGAATGAATGTCCAGAGATGGTTTGTTTCATCCCCACAGGCTGCAAGGCCTATCTGATGAGTTGGGAGACTGCTACAGTACATTCACGCCCTTTTTAAAATTCCTTCAGCATATTGCCACTAAGATGGGATCTTCCTCCTTTGTGGCAGCAGAAAAGGAAGTTGTATTGTTTTGATCTACGATTGCTTGATATCATTTGCTGTGATCCAATATGATAGAGCGTGTCACTTCTGCTATCTTATATTTGTGTTTGCCATATTCTTGTCTGTGGCGTAATAGACAGTTTTCATTCCCTATCTCTGCACAGGGAAAACCTCTGCTCAGGTCTAATCCTGTTAATGCTAAAATCTGATTATGGGCTGTAGCCTACAGCACAAAGGCATATGTGTGCGTGTGTGTGTGTGTGTG
>BRZM01002082.1:0-16316 GCA_033238685.1 Lates japonicus
AGAGAGCAAGAGAGAGAGAGAGGGACAGAAAGAAAGAGAGAGGAGAGAGAGAATGAAAGGTCAGAAAGATCAAAGAGGAAGAAACTGTCTGAATGGCACACACTGGGAAGAAATTGGCCAGAGAAAAGAAAAAGAGAGAGGAGAGGTCCTGTGGAGACGAAGGACATTTTGAAAAGAGGGAGGATGAGAATGATTGTGACCTAAAGATTGGGATGGACAAGTACTGAGGTGACTTACCCTCTCATTCTTCTTTACCTAAAACCCTCTCTCTCCTTGTTTGATAGTACATAAATCTTTGCAGCCATCTCTCTGAGATGACACATTCAGGACTTGAAGGAACACACTACACTTTAGAGTCACTTTGTTGATAAAATGTGACAGACTGCAGCTACACAAGAAACTTTTCCCTTCCTACATGAAACTTCCTACATTGTATAAATTTGAGCTAAATTTACCAACATAAGTCATGTATTTGACTTAGAAATGACAAATAATTGATTTGTGTGTCTTCCCTGATCAGAACACAGAAAAAGTACATTACATTTTGGTACAGTTTCTAGAGTTATGAGACCTGTAAATCAATTTAAGGGTGACAGAGGGTTTCAATCTTTAATTTTGGTGGTGTGATGACCTTTCTTTACATCTGCAACATAGTTTGTGCCATACAATGTCCTGGTTATTTGCTTCACAGACAGTAATCAGAAGTAAAGGATCTGTTACGCATAAGCCAACAATATTCACCACAAAGACGTTGTTGAGCACTTGACATATTGTCTTACTGCTTTGGTGTCTACAGTCTTATTCGTTGTGGAGAAATCAAATAAGCAAAACACTGGCCATAATAATGGAATATCAACAAAAGTGAGCTATTTAAGTTACACATGGTGTGAAATCCTAAATTTGTCATTTCATTATTCATAATTTCAAAGTGAACTCATTTTATTCAATGAAGCATTTTACTTGAGCTCTTGTTAAAATATTACCAATGTAAAGTGCTAAAGCAAATGCAGCTGCAGAAAAGAGGAGAAGACACAAAATGCCACACAGACCATATACACACATGAAAAGAGTTAAGCTTCGAAAGAGTTTAGAGAGCAAAGGAAAACAGAAGTCACAGTAGTTTTGGAAAACAGGAAGGATATATTAGCCCCTGTAAACTTTCTTTGTAGCTTTGCCTGACTTTCCACTATTGATGTCTTATCTGATATTCAGTCAAAGTAAATCCCTTCAAATTTCAAGAGCCCTCTTCAAATATGCCCATAATGCACTTCACTGCAATGCATCTGCTGGTGGCAGTTCAAGACAATCTGGTTTCCATTAAAGTAAAAAGGCCTGAACATGAGCTCATGCTCTGGTGTTAAGGCAACATGTTTTCAATGCACTGATTACTTTCCTTAACCTGCTAATACTTGAGGCTTAACTGCTTTAAAGAGACATAATGAAACGTTAGGTGAAAGAACAAGGGAGATGGCAGCAGCACAGGCACCATGGGTGATTGCCTGGAGTGGCAAATGGAGGTAGGGTAGACTGAAGCTCCATCAGTTTCTGCCCCCTGCTCAAAGCATTCTGTGAAAACTCTCAGCTGCTCCAAGTTTTCTGTTTGTTGTTCCCCACTCACTCACACTGAGGAAGAAAGACCTGCTCTATATTGCTCCATAGAAAATAAAGTAAAATCAATGGAAATAATTAATCAGAGGCAAACAGCCACATAATTGCCCCAGTGCTAGCACAAATTGAGTTGTACATGTCATAAAAACCAGACTGGGGTGGGGAGCTTTACTTCTGACAGCAATGTAAAACAGAGCAGGCACTCCAGATGCACAGGTAGGCAAACACAGTCTACACGAGAGGGAATGGATTCCCCAAAAAGTTTTTAGTACCCACAATGATAAAGGCTTTTTATCTTCTGTGTTTAAATTCCACACACACACAATCGATGTGAGCTCATCTACACTATCAACTAGGGAACACCAACAGATACAATAGGACGACAAATTTCACTCTGCGTTATATTTTGATGCAGGCTTGTGAGAGGGAGTGATATCAAGAGAGAACACTGAGGAGCTGACTTTGAAAAAGCTGCTTATACTCTACGCTGCTCATATACACTTGTGTCTCTATTACAACAACAATGGAACCCATTCATAAGTTTCATTCATTTCTCAGTCTGTTCAGGCTCAACTAAGTCTCATGTTAACATTTTAAATTGTCACCCTGTAGCTTCTGTGCACACCTTACCTGTACTGCTGTTACAAAATAGCTGCTGAAGGTGCAAAACTGGCTGAAAATGAGCATCAGTGGCAATGTATGGATGGAACTGGCAGCAAAACATAATATTCTGAAATGTGCAAATAGGCTGACCTCTTTGTACAGTTACAATGTATTGCATATCATCAGATGAAAACAAAAATAAAATTATCTGTGTTACCTAAATAGACACTCAATAACCATGGTTTTGCCCCAGAAAAGAAACTATGCAACAGTGGAGACAACAATATCTAACCTGTCTAGACTGGTCTAATGAGTACTCTAGCTAATTCAAGTCTTAACACTTTTCATCTATTCATCCTCGATCCACTTCAGAGCTTGGCATTGAGAATCCACCATCATCTGCCATCTTGAAAGAGGAAAAAGCTACACAAGTAATTTAGACTACTAATGTTTGTGCATGACACTTAAAAGCACAGAGCACACAATAATAAGATATGGATAAGGAAGCCAAATGAAGAACAACCATTCCAAAAATAGCACGCTGCAGAGAAAAGAAAAGGAAACCTATGGTGTAGTATCCAGAGAACCATGAAAGCTCCAAACTTGAATGTAAGGAGACACAGTCAGACATGAATAAGCTTTTAGAGGAGAGATGCATCAACATAAAAGATGTTTACATTAAACTTGCTTCATAATAAAAGCCTAAAATCATTTGTTGACTTCCTCTCCTCTGTTTACTGCTTCTACTTGCTTTCACTAAATTGGATATTAGTGCATATTTCTGTGACTCTGACACCTAAGACTTTGAGGTTATGCCTCTGATATCTGCTCATATTGTGAAAAAGAAATGCAAGAAGGCCAGTGTTACCCACAGTGCAACTATGAAAGCTCTGTTTGCTTAATTGCAAAGTGTCTTTGCCTTAGTGTGCTCACCGAACTACAGCTAATCTCAGTCAATAAACCCTTAATAACAACTTGAGTGTAAAATGTACTGACCGTTGACGCAGCAGAGAAGCATCTGTGAGCAGGCCTCTAGTCCCTCACTGCTTTTGGGTTGGACAGGAAAACAGAACGATGGTGAACATCTCTAACTCCTGCACCTGGGGAGAGGGCACAGAGAGCACGGGGCAGTAAAACAAGTGCGTGCTGTATAATCTGACTGGTTGTCCCATGAAAACAACAATTCTGGCTCATTGTCAGGTCCAACATTTTGTCCTTGTCAAAGTTAACTATGACATTTTGCTTAAGTTAATCTGCAAAAAAGCTCAAGGGCACACGGACCAGGGAACACAGGAACGCTGTAAATATCTTTTCTCAGTTACTTTCTTTCATAGCTATCAGCTTGATTCATTTCCTACTCTGAGTTGTGCTCAGACAGACATCTTTTCTTGTTTTGTGACCTTCTTTGTGATTTCCCCCAAATCACCCCACTGCTTTGTGTTTTATGTGTTTTTATCTGTTTCTTTCCAGTGGCTCTATGGTTACAGGATTGTGAACATCAAGATGAATATTTAGCTCAGCGAGTCAGAGGGGAGACATTTCACCTGGGTGCTGGCGAACTTTATCATATTTTTCAGCACTTGAGAAAATTATTTCCCACAAATCACATCTCCCCTTTGGTAAACATCATCTAATTAAAAAAGAGGAAAACTTCAGGTGATATTACTGTGAATGTGTGACTTTGAATCTCGACTTCTTTACAGTGAATTCTCACCTGCTGTAATCCTCTTTTTTAATTAGATGATGTTTACCAAAGGGGAGATGTGATTTGTGGGAAATAATTTTCTCAAGTGCTGAAAAATATGATAAAGTTCGCCAGCACCCAGGTGAAATGTCTCCCCTCTGACTCGCTGAGCTAAATATTCATCTTGATGTTCACAATCCTGTAACCATAGAGCCACTGGAAAGAAACAGATAAAAACACATAAAACACAAAGCAGTGGGGTGATTTGGGGGAAATCACAAAGAAGGTCACAAAACAAGAAAAGATGTCTGTCTGAGCACAACTCAGAGTAGGAAATGAATCAAGCTGATAGCTATGAAAGAAAGTAACTGAGAAAAGATATTTACAGCGTTCCTGTGTTCCCTGGTCCGTGTGCCCTTGAGCTTTTTTGCAGATTAACTTAAGCAAAATGTCATAGTTAACTTTGACAAGGACAAAATGTTGGACCTGACAATGAGCCAGAATTGTTGTTTTCATGGGACAACCAGTCAGATTATACAGCACGCACTTGTTTTACTGCCCCGTGCTCTCTGTGCCCTCTCCCCAGGTGCAGGAGTTAGAGATGTTCACCATCGTTCTGTTTTCCTGTCCAACCCAAAAGCAGTGAGGGACTAGAGGCCTGCTCACAGATGCTTCTCTGCTGCGTCAACGGTCAGTACATTTTACACTCAAGTTGTTATTAAGGGTTTATTGACTGAGATTAGCTGTAGTTCGGTGAGCACACTAAGGCAAAGACACTTTGCAATTAAGCAAACAGAGCTTTCATAGTTGCACTGTGGGTAACACTGGCCTTCTTGCATTTCTTTTTCACAATATGAGCAGATATCAGAGGCATAACCTCAAAGTCTTAGGTGTCAGAGTCACAGAAATATGCACTAATATCCAATTTAGTGAAAGCAAGTAGAAGCAGTAAACAGAGGAGAGGAAGTCAACAAATGATTTTAGGCTTTTATTATGAAGCAAGTTTAATGTAAACATCTTTTATGTTGATGCATCTCTCCTCTAAAAGCTTATTCATGTCTGACTGTGTCTCCTTACATTCAAGTTTGGAGCTTTCATGGTTCTCTGGATACTACACCATAGGTTTCCTTTTCTTTTCTCTGCAGCGTGCTATTTTTGGAATGGTTGTTCTTCATTTGGCTTCCTTATCCATATCTTATTATTGTGTGCTCTGTGCTTTTAAGTGTCATGCACAAACATTAGTAGTCTAAATTACTTGTGTAGCTTTTTCCTCTTTCAAGATGGCAGATGATGGTGGATTCTCAATGCCAAGCTCTGAAGTGGATCGAGGATGAATAGATGAAAAGTGTTAAGACTTGAATTAGCTAGAGTACTCATTAGACCAGTCTAGACAGGTTAGATATTGTTGTCTCCACTGTTGCATAGTTTCTTTTCTGGGGCAAAACCATGGTTATTGAGTGTCTATTTAGGTAACACAGATAATTTTATTTTTGTTTTCATCTGATGATATGCAATACATTGTAACTGTACAAAGAGGTCAGCCTATTTGCACATTTCAGAATATTATGTTTTGCTGCCAGTTCCATCCATACATTGCCACTGATGCTCATTTTCAGCCAGTTTTGCACCTTCAGCAGCTATTTTGTAACAGCAGTACAGGTAAGGTGTGCACAGAAGCTACAGGGTGACAATTTAAAATGTTAACATGAGACTTAGTTGAGCCTGAACAGACTGAGAAATGAATGAAACTTATGAATGGGTTCCATTGTTGTTGTAATAGAGACACAAGTGTATATGAGCAGCGTAGAGTATAAGCAGCTTTTTCAAAGTCAGCTCCTCAGTGTTCTCTCTTGATATCACTCCCTCTCACAAGCCTGCATCAAAATATAACGCAGAGTGAAATTTGTCGTCCTATTGTATCTGTTGGTGTTCCCTAGTTGATAGTGTAGATGAGCTCACATCGATTGTGTGTGTGTGGAATTTAAACACAGAAGATAAAAAGCCTTTATCATTGTGGGTACTAAAAACTTTTTGGGGAATCCATTCCCTCTCGTGTAGACTGTGTTTGCCTACCTGTGCATCTGGAGTGCCTGCTCTGTTTTACATTGCTGTCAGAAGTAAAGCTCCCCACCCCAGTCTGGTTTTTATGACATGTACAACTCAATTTGTGCTAGCACTGGGGCAATTATGTGGCTGTTTGCCTCTGATTAATTATTTCCATTGATTTTACTTTATTTTCTATGGAGCAATATAGAGCAGGTCTTTCTTCCTCAGTGTGAGTGAGTGGGGAACAACAAACAGAAAACTTGGAGCAGCTGAGAGTTTTCACAGAATGCTTTGAGCAGGGGGCAGAAACTGATGGAGCTTCAGTCTACCCTACCTCCATTTGCCACTCCAGGCAATCACCCATGGTGCCTGTGCTGCTGCCATCTCCCTTGTTCTTTCACCTAACGTTTCATTATGTCTCTTTAAAGCAGTTAAGCCTCAAGTATTAGCAGGTTAAGGAAAGTAATCAGTGCATTGAAAACATGTTGCCTTAACACCAGAGCATGAGCTCATGTTCAGGCCTTTTTACTTTAATGGAAACCAGATTGTCTTGAACTGCCACCAGCAGATGCATTGCAGTGAAGTGCATTATGGGCATATTTGAAGAGGGCTCTTGAAATTTGAAGGGATTTACTTTGACTGAATATCAGATAAGACATCAATAGTGGAAAGTCAGGCAAAGCTACAAAGAAAGTTTACAGGGGCTAATATATCCTTCCTGTTTTCCAAAACTACTGTGACTTCTGTTTTCCTTTGCTCTCTAAACTCTTTCGAAGCTTAACTCTTTTCATGTGTGTATATGGTCTGTGTGGCATTTTGTGTCTTCTCCTCTTTTCTGCAGCTGCATTTGCTTTAGCACTTTACATTGGTAATATTTTAACAAGAGCTCAAGTAAAATGCTTCATTGAATAAAATGAGTTCACTTTGAAATTATGAATAATGAAATGACAAATTTAGGATTTCACACCATGTGTAACTTAAATAGCTCACTTTTGTTGATATTCCATTATTATGGCCAGTGTTTTGCTTATTTGATTTCTCCACAACGAATAAGACTGTAGACACCAAAGCAGTAAGACAATATGTCAAGTGCTCAACAACGTCTTTGTGGTGAATATTGTTGGCTTATGCGTAACAGATCCTTTACTTCTGATTACTGTCTGTGAAGCAAATAACCAGGACATTGTATGGCACAAACTATGTTGCAGATGTAAAGAAAGGTCATCACACCACCAAAATTAAAGATTGAAACCCTCTGTCACCCTTAAATTGATTTACAGGTCTCATAACTCTAGAAACTGTACCAAAATGTAATGTACTTTTTCTGTGTTCTGATCAGGGAAGACACACAAATCAATTATTTGTCATTTCTAAGTCAAATACATGACTTATGTTGGTAAATTTAGCTCAAATTTATACAATGTAGGAAGTTTCATGTAGGAAGGGAAAAGTTTCTTGTGTAGCTGCAGTCTGTCACATTTTATCAACAAAGTGACTCTAAAGTGTAGTGTGTTCCTTCAAGTCCTGAATGTGTCATCTCAGAGAGATGGCTGCAAAGATTTATGTACTATCAAACAAGGAGAGAGAGGGTTTTAGGTAAAGAAGAATGAGAGGGTAAGTCACCTCAGTACTTGTCCATCCCAATCTTTAGGTCACAATCATTCTCATCCTCCCTCTTTTCAAAATGTCCTTCGTCTCCACAGGACCTCTCCTCTCTCTTTTTCTTTTCTCTGGCCAATTTCTTCCCAGTGTGTGCCATTCAGACAGTTTCTTCCTCTTTGATCTTTCTGACCTTTCATTCTCTCTCTCCTCTCTCTTTCTTTCTGTCCCTCTCTCTCTCTCTTGCTCTCTCTCTCTCTCTCTCTCTCTCTCTCTCCCGGTCTTTGCTCTGCTTCGTTGCCCCCACTTCATTCAGCTGCCGGTTCACAATGTAGCCACAGCGTGACATTTAGGGACAATTGAGTTGTGGCAGTTATAGATTGCAGCTGCAGTGTTTCAGAGTGACGTATTTGTCTAATAGCCCGGTCGTCTGTTCCTTCTGACTTGCCAATAATCGATGACCCTCTCTGTTTCTTTGTCCATCCATCCACCCATCCATTGTGGCAGAAGCAGTAGTAGAACTATCTCTACAACACTCATAAAATACAACAAAGTTAATTTAAATAGCTGTTTACCCAAAATTTACATCATTTATGCTCCCCTCATTGTGAAACTCTGTTGTGCTTCGTATCAGTTGATTATCCATCTCTTCAACTCTTTGTTAAAGCCGGTGAACTTTACTCTTTCAGTTTTCAAACTAAAGCAAACAGTAGAAAATAAAAATCATCTAAATATTCTTTTTTAAAGAGTGTTTGTGTATTTAAAACATTTGACATTTGTTTGTCTTTGTACATCCCAAAGCTCACAGTTTGACATTTTGAAACTGCTTAAAGAGGTAACTGGCTCATACTGAGGATCAGCGCAAACGGAAAACAACGAAAACACTATGCTCAAAATCAATCTGCTACCACAGAGGTCAGGTGTAATGACGAAGGGACTGAGGGAGGAGGACAAGGAAGCGGTATGGAAGGGAAATGAGGAGATTGAAAAAAAAGAAAAAAAAGAAAAAGCTTATGTATGATTAGTTAAATGGTTGTGAAACATTGGCAATATTACAATGCATTTATTTTATATGCATATGACTTGGTTATATTTATCCCTGCAGTGCATTTGAATAAGTTAATATGCTTGGTATAGTGTTAAAATTGTGTCACTGTGACATTAGTTTTAATGCTGGTACAGTTGCAAAAATGATACATAATGGTGTTTCTTAAAGCTGCACTAATCAGTGTTTTTCTATTGTCAGTGGGTCAGGTGACTGTGTGTAATGTGAAAGGGGTCTCTTGCAGTGATAAACCTACAGAGAATTATCACCCAACTCAGTTCCCCTCAGCTAGAAGATGTGGCAGTTGAGGAGTTTGTTGAGCCTAAGGATGGAAAATTGACAGCAATGCTGGAGATCTTCCATATTATGGATTATGATTGTTCTTAATGTTTGTAATTATCTGTGAGTCTGAACTGAATTGGATTGATTCTGGAAGAGAAAGAGGAAGATAGGACAAAGTGTGTGAGTAGAGGGAAATGAGGATCTGAGAGACAGTAGGAGGACAGGGGAAGATGAAGGGGGAATTAACAAAAGAGGGGCTGGGCTGACAGAGTGGTGAGCATGTAAGGAGTAGGAGGAAAGAAGAGAAATAAGGTAAGGGAGTAGGGAGAAAGAAGACAAATAATAAGCGAAGGACAGAGGGCGAGGAATGGTAAGGAGCCAGAGCAGAGGGATGTAGAGGAAAGGAAGAGTGATGAGAGAAAAAAATGTGGGGAAATGTGGATGGAAGATGAAGGAGGAAGGAAGGAGTGCTGAGGTCGGTAGAAAAAATGTTTAAAGACTGAGACGGAGGGGAAGAGGAGAGCTAAGGGAGGGTTAGTAAACATTCAATTATAACTTAGAAGACATTAATGTATATCATGAGACAAATGAAAACTTTACGCACATGATACTCTGTTACAGATGGATACATTGTACTCTTTTTATAGACTGTTCAACATAGAAACAACCCAAGATTCAGAAGAGAATGGCTATTTAATACAACTGGGTATTGTAGAGGTGCACTGTGGAGGTGGATGGTAGACTAGAGCAGAGACTAATTTCCACTGCAGCAATGCTGACGGATGGACTGAAGGAACCTTATTTTACCCTATAAATTTTTTATTCCTAGATCCTCCAAACTATTAACTGCTTCCCCTTTGTTCCTTTCCTCGTCCTTTCTACCTTTCTTTCTTTCCCCTCACTCAACCTCTCCTAAGCTCTCTGCTGGGATCAAACTTTTAGAATAGCTCTGACTTTGTTCTTAGTCAGCTTGTTCTCAAAATTACAGCAAAAGCTTTTTCACTTCCAGTATGAACCTGCATCCACATTATTAAACCCTGGACAGCACTATTAAACTACACTGCATGTCCACTGATGGTACTCTCATGTAGAAATTCTTCCCTATACCTTCCCAATTAGTTGCTACATATCTGCAGGAACTTACAGTATCAGGCTTAAAACTTCATGATACAGTTTTGTGACATAGTTCCAGGGTTGGATTTGCTTTGGTTTGGTTGGATCTGAATGAGTCAGTACTTTCCCCTAGTGTTAAATATTTGCAACGACTGTTTTCTGAAGACTCCTAGTGATTCTTCTGAGTGAATGGAGGTAACACTATGTGTGTATACATCTTATGCAGGCACACTTGCCATTGTCTGTTTGAGTTCCACAAGCTGCTGTTGAGCTTCCAGCTGTGTGCCAAGTCAACATGGACGAGTCCAGCTTCTTCCTCCAAGGAGGACTTGTAAGAAAACACAGACACAAACAGTGTGTATGCATCCTATTCGATTTAATATAATCCAGCAGGACAAATCTTTTTTCTTTTTTTTCAAAGACTTGGAACACACTTAATAGCCCAAAACTCTTTCCACTGTGAATTCCAGTGTGGAACTGTGTAGAACTTAAGCTTTTCTCCTTAAACGCAACTGCTTCGTTCACACTGTTCTTTTCACAGTAAGTCTGTGTCATAGAAATGAGTTTGGACAACATCACAGAGCTAAGATAAGCCGCCCAACTTTTCCATCCACTTCCTCTAGACAGTACCTCTGAGGCAGGAACCTTTGCTTTGCTACTAGGATTGTATGTGTTGTTGGAGGTTTTTATTATTTTCCTGCTGCAGCCAGAATATATTTCCCAATAGTAACAATGAAGTTGAGGTGAAGTCAGGTGTGAGGGTGGGTGTACGAGTGTATGAGGAAGGCAGCTTGAATGTGTCGGTGTCTTCATCATGCTTTTCCTGCTGTGTACTGAAAAGTCAAAAGTTTCAAGGTTTTGTTTAAGTGTGACACTGACAATTGAAAACAACTGTATGCTTTCTGTATTTGATTAAGAAAACAGCCCCCTGCACTGTGTATATATTATACCCTGGTGATGATGAGAACGTGTCGGCTCCTTTGCTTTTTCTTACAACTGAGGATCTATTCATGGCTGACTCACTGAAAAGAGCAGAGAGCAAGAGAGTGTGTGGGTTTGTGGATATCTGTCACTCACTTCTGTTGCTTTATTCCATCAGTGGGAATTAGATTTGACAAAGTTGAGCTCAATATTAATGTGATCACAGGAGGATTTTGCTGCTGCCAAGATTTCCTCTCCCTTCAGCTTAGAGTAGAGTCTAGTGTTTATCTAGTTCAGTTAATGATGTAGGGCCATGATTCATGACTTGTCTTAAAGCGGCGAGTTTGACAAAAGTTTCACAGTTGCCTGTTCTTAATGACAACATACATTAAATCCTTCTTTCTTACCTGTGTCTCTTTCTCCTTTCACTCCTTATATTAAGTACTCTCAGCTCTTTCCACCTAGTTCCTTCTCAGTAATTTCTCACCTGTCCTCTCTTGCTTTACGTCATTTTATCCACCCATTTCTCCCTCTTATCTACCAACTGTCTCCCTTCACCCCTGTTCCCTGCCTTTACCCTTCCTGACTCTTGCTCTTCTTTCTAGGTGATTCGAAGAATAGCTGTAATGAGCCGCACAAGCTGTTGATGTTGTACTCTCTGCGTCAGAACCACATCTCCTTGTGCGTCACCTCCTTCATTGTTAACAATCTCAGCACTTGCTTTGTGGAGCCGCCCGCTCTCTGTCGCTCCACAGGCTGTGAGTGTCAGCTGTTATCCCATCAATCCCTGTTGCTTCTTCTGTCTCCTTCTTCTTCTTAGTGTGGCTGTCTCGCTTTCTTTTTCTGTGCGTGTCTGTGTGTGTCTGTCTGGCTCTCTGACTGAGCCCTCCCACCCACACACACTCCACCATAAGCCCCTGTTTGATTGACTCTAATGGCTAAAATGGCCACCAGAGACTGAGGCGATGCCACAATGGTGCTGTAGTACTCAGTTATTGAGTCTAAGTTGAGAACTGTATCTACCTTAGATTAAACAAATGTTTCATGCATCTCTTGTGTAATTCTATTTGATTGTCGCTCACTTGAGGAATCTATCAAAACCCCATCACAGGGTTACTGCTAGGTGTCAAGTGAGTTACACTGTGTTGGCTCATCCATTCTCACTTTCTTTCTCCTTGATGACTCTTCTATCTCTGTCCTCTCCTCGCATTGTAGAGTAATCCACCAGCAGGACTCCTCTGATCTTTGTTCGGTCTCCTGGGGTGGACCCCACCTGGGCCCTGCTGCAGCTGGCTGAAGCCTCTGGCATGAGCAAGCACTTCCACACACTCTCTTTGGGCCAGGAACAGACCCCCATCACCAAGAGCATGAACGAAGAGGTTCGTCAAAAACAACACCAATTGCTCCATCCTTCTCCCTGCTCTTCTGTCTGATTCGTTCTGCGTGTTAGCAGTGTCTTTTTTTATTATTATTATTAGTGTTTCCCACAAGTGTTTGTTTTAGGCTGAAGTGTCATTTGTGGTTGACAAAGTGCACAAATACTTGATGAATATTTGATTGATTTGGTTTATTCAGATGAATCCTTCACTCCTTGTATCGACCCACTGTTTCCCAGCTCTCTCATGCTCATCAGCATGATTTGCAGCTGTTTATTAAACCAGTGGAGACCCGACTGTCAGTTTCTATGGTTTGTTGCTTTTCAGACACGCCTCTCCGTAACTAGGGAAATGTCACTGTTATACATCAAGCAATTTGTTTGTTTGGGAAAGTCGATTTTTATTGTCTTTCCTTTGATTTATTTTCACCCTTCCATGTCCTCCCTCTTCTGTGCCTTAGATGCATAACAGTTATAACGGCTTTGGTACGAGTGGCACATAACCAACTGCCAGCTTCATACCATATAAAGATCAAATTATCCCTTTCCTCTTATCTGACTGTATTTTAGCAGAGCAATTATTCTAAATCAGTCATTTTATACTGATTAAATGAAACATGCTTCTGTTGAAAGTCTAACACATGCTACATGAGCTGATCCTGCCAAGTGTCAGTTCCTCATTGTTTTTGAATTCTTTCAGTTACCTTGCTAGAAAGAAAATGGCTAGACTCTCTATACTCTATAATATAATATGCATTGTTCACCTGATTGAGTCATCAGGTCAGTAGGCTTAGATAAAGCCAAAGATAGCACCTACTTAAAGCACCCCTTGTCACTCAAAAACATGCAAGAGAATAAGAAGCATCTGGTGACTCAGTGGTTGAGACTCATGCCTTATCAAAGCACATCCCTTGTTTCACCCTGGTTTGGAAACCTTTGTGGCACATTTTAGTCCTCTCTTGCTGTGCTGTGCTGTGGTCCCACATCTAGGATCCACATCCTGGATGCCTGGGTTGGACAAGATGATGGATCAGCTACTGTAAAGGTGCAAAAGCTCCTCTCAAATTTCAGCTCTTTGCCCGTGTCTACAAACCATTAAAATTACATGTGCTTATCTTGCTGCTCAAAATAAAAACACATATGAACATATGGAATTTTAAATTGAAACACGTACATTTATGGTAGGCAGTGACACAATCCCAAACATAGCACCCCTCATAGTGGTAATACTGCCCCCTGTTGCCCTTAGGGTGTGAAATCCAACATGAATGAACATGACTTCCTTGTGCTCGCTATTCACAGCATCCTGCTGGTAAGGAACCCATTTCTACAGCTAGGTGGAACATTTTCTATGACTTTAACAATTCTGACTGTGATCTGATGCTAAAGGTACACAGTTAAACAGTAACAGCCACTGCCGTATCTGCCATCAGGTGGTCTGCCATCAGTTCTAGTGAATGTTATAATGAAGATGGTCAGGATATGGTTGTGATTATGGTGGTGGTGATTGAGTGACATTTATGCATGGCTTAGTAATCTGCTCTAAATAACAAATATAAGCTTACGTCAAGCAGAGAGGCCATTTTATACCCTGTCAGGTAAACCAATTAGACTATTAGATATTGACAATCTAGTTCAAGTGTGACACTGAACATTTAACATCAGGCTCTGTCTCTTATTCTATCTTTACTGTTTCTGTCTACTCTCTGCAGAAGAACCATTTCACTTGGCCTCAGTGTGTTGTCTTGCATTTCAAAGTCAGTCTGTTAAAATCATCTTCTTGATGCACCCCCAGGTGAGTGAGAGTCTGCTGAGTCTGTACCTGAATGAGTATGAGGAGATTCCCTGGGATGCACTCAAGTACCTCATTGCTGGGGTCAACTATGGAGGTCACGTCACAGATGACTGGGACAGGCGTCTTCTAACCACATACATCGATGACTACTTCTGTGATGCTGCTGTCAACCAGCCCTTCTTGTGTGTGTGAGACACTGCAACACACACACGCACACACACATACGTATATTCTTCTTCCACAGCTTATCATATATGGGTATAACACAATTTGTATATTTATGTGATATAGTATGTTTCTCTTCAGATGAACCCAAACTAGGCTGCAATACAAAAATGCACCATAAAGTTTTATTTTATTTTTACTTAAAATGTACACTGTTTTACTTAAAATGAATGAAGGTATGTATTTGTGTCCAAATGCATACAGTCCACTGACATGACAACAGATTTTGTTTTCCTGAGAGAGCGCAGTGCGGCTGTACTCATCTGATGGAGGCCACTTCAACTCCCTGCTGACTCTCCTCATGGTTGCAGAGTGCTAGCACCACCACGTGGACAGTCAGATTATTTCAGCCTGGGAAATATAGACACAGTGGCACCCTGATGAACACTGACAGGAACACTTAGTCCTCGCTTTTTTCCATTTAATCACTTACACGAATCCACAGAGTCACTCGTGTCCACTCAGTTCGTTTCTAACCAACCGCTCTCAAAAGATTTAAGGCTGGGGCACGCTGGTGACAGAGCGGATAAAATGCTATTTCTTATTTACAAAAAGCAAGATGAATTGAAGTCTTTGGGGTTTTTAGTTGTGACTTGATTCAGGTGTAATCACATGATTAAGCTATGAATCCATATAAGAAATTGAGCTCCTAAAACAAAACAAAAAAAATCACAATGCACACCATAATATTGAGATGGAACTATTGTATCTAGTTATAATGTTTTTATTTTCATTTTACTGTATAATGTATTTTTGCTGGAATAAAAAAAATAAATAATAAACTACAATGTGAAGATCTTCTGCCATCAAGGTGATATGATATCTAAGATGGTAAAAAAAAATCTATTATTGTGTTCTGGAAGATATTACAATCTCTTGTGTTTGTGTGTTAAAGCCTGAACTTTTTTGTTATAGTAATGGGGAATAAAAAAGGCTATGGTCAATGTCAAGTTTGCAAACATATTTTCATACTCAGGGAAGTGTAAAATTTAAAAGGTCCTGAGGTGTGTGTGTGTGCCACATGTTGTCAATTTGAAGACTGATAGAATGCTCAAACGTAGGCTTTCATAAATAAAAGTAAACAACATTAATAATCCAGGAGATGTGGAATAAAGTTGGATATGTGACTGAGAACTGCCAACAGATTCCGTTTAGATTTTTTTATTATTATCATGTTATTCCAAAAACATGATTGAAACACTGAACAATTCCAGTAAACCCAGATTAGATTAGAATGACAACCAAATTTCCACTGTAAGTGGCGGTTAAGATGACAGATTGCCTTCTTAAACTGTGTGTTTGTTTACGTGTTAGTTCATCCCTGGAGGAGCTGGAGAAAGTGATCAAAGGCTTCAGTGGAGACGTCATTCAGCTTGGAGGATCATCTAGCATCTATGACGCCAGTGTATCAACACTGTGGGAGAAGGTGCCAACCGTACACACACACACACACACACACACTCACAGAGCATGGACACATTCCTCAAATATCATTTTCCAAACCAAGTTCTTTCAAGGCTAGCAGTACTTTTGTGTGTTAATTCATTCTTTGCCAAATCACAACGTATAATTCTAAACCTCTCACTTGTTATAGTGTTGCAAATCTTTACTTGCTGTCTTCCTTTTATCTCACTTAATAAAGTGGGTAAACAGAATAAAATAATAACGAGCCGCTGGGATCAATAATATTGAGACAGGTGCTGTTTGGAGGAAGAGTAGTCTTGAATAAAACGAGACAAAAAGTATATGCTGAGTCTGGAATAATGGTATTAAAAAGACAACGGTTTTTAAAGAGGTAGCAAAACAAACGTACAGCCTGATCAACACTAATCCTTTCTACTCTCATCAGCCAGTCCAACAGCTGCAGGCCTGTCTCTGTACTGACTCACTGGTCTGTTATTAAAGGTGTATTTATCCATCACTCTGCCTGGCTGCACAGACACACACCTATTGTTCTCCTCTGTCCAACCACAGACGCACGTGCAGACACTCACACTGACACACACACACACACACACAC
>BRZM01002083.1:0-14390 GCA_033238685.1 Lates japonicus
CCGAGAACCAGTGATCGCTGACCAGCTGTTCCTGAGAGTTTAGACCAATGGCAGCTGGCGATGAGGAGGCTGGGCCTCTGGGTCGCACAGATGTGAGCAGCTTGACTGAGATGGTTTCCCTGGTGACGGGAGACTCTGGCTCGGGGGTTGGCGAGGAGGCTGCTGCTGCTGCTGCTGGGAAACAGAAGATGATGTCACTATCACGATGACATCACTGCTGACTTGTACATGCTCAGCTACAGCTAAAGCTAATGACAAAAGATGTCAAATTAGATGTTAAATTAGAAGTATTTGGACTGCACTTTTTTAAAATTTGACACAATTTCCATGAACTACATATTGGGGTAGAATAATTCAGAAAAAAACAGATCATAAGACATGACTAATACGCGTTTAAAGACGGTGATGTCAGTATTTCTGCCCACACACTTAAAGTTTCCACTCTGGAATAAAATCATTGGTCCAAATAGATTTTGTCACTCTGAAAAGGCTATTAATAAATGGGTTGGACTCTTCATTATTCTCACAATACAGCTGAGAATACACCCTGCATTAGTCAGCGCATCATCTAAATGAATAAGTACGGACTGAAGAAAAAGGTGGGTGGAGCTTGTGACTTCTGATCCGACTGTATCTTATCAGAACACTTTCCTGTGCAGAAAGCAAAAAAAAATTCTAATTTCATCCTTATACATGTAAACATTCCCCAAAAAATAAACTGATGATATGACACCTACATATTTATTACATTCCTACACAGAAAGATCATACAATGTCTCTAGTTGCTTTTCCAAACAGAGGCCCCCACTGACTTTTGGCCATTCCCTTGTTGTTATGATTTGCTATAATTTCTGCCTCTGTGCCACATCACATGAAGTGTGCCTCAAGAAAAGGTCACCATAAGTCAGGCTACATAATCAGCTCCTGTCAGTACTATGGTTTGACGCTCATGATTGCAGACAGGGAGGATGGAATTTGGAAGAATTACCAATGCCAAGAAGAGGGGCAAACACTGGCACATCAGCTGGCAAATCATCAGTTCAGTCGGGAATCATCCCCTGAGAATATACTGAGCCTGTCAGCCTGATAGGTGAACTAATGAACTTGTGAACATTACTCTAACTCTAAATCATCTACTGTACTATACAGTCTACTTGAAATTATGTGTCATCTGATGAGAAGCGAAGAAATAAAACGAAGAAATAAAACAATAAAATAAAACAACTCCCTCATCTCCCCTCGTTTCTCTCACCCTGAAGTATCTGTGTTGGGCTCTGCTGCTGTGAAGACAGGGACGGAGGCGGGACAGACTCTGTCGTACTTCTTTGAATCTCCTCTCTTTGGATTTCTGCATCTCTCCCCTGAGTTTCTGGGTCCAGATTTTGCGGAGAGGGCTGAATTGTAATAGTCTCAGTTTGTCCGTCCTGCTCTCTTTCCCTCCTTCCCGCCACACTCGTCGTCCTCGCCTCTACCCTCTCCTGCTCTCTCCTTTCTGATGCCTCCTCCTCTTCCTCCCGGCTGAGGAAGGGCTGAGGGTCCCAGTCCACGTCGGGGGAGTCCAACAGTGTTTCCAAGGTGTCCGTGCGGATCAGAGGGGTGCGACTCCCCCGAGAGCCGCCCCTGCGTCGGTCGCGGAGGTGTCGTGAGGCTCCCACCGCCTCGGCCTCTGCGATGGCGATGTAAGAGAAAGTCAGCTCGAAGGAGTTCTGGCGTGGCGTGCCCCAGATGGACGGGGACGAGGCCAGTCCCTCATCATCATCTGGATCTCCATCTCCGCCCTCGTCGTCGTCAGACCACTCCCTGGCTGTTTGTAGCTCGTACATCTCCGACTCCTCGTTTCCGCCTGAATGGACACAAAAAGTGGTTACCCCAGTGCACCAGAGACATAACAGACACAGGACAGAGAGATACAGAGAAGAGAAAATGTAGAAAACTGTACACACTCTGGACAGAGGAGCAATTTACAACACTTAGCAGTTCATTCAATTATAGAAACTGCTGCTAAAACTGTGTATATCACTCCAGTGTTGTGCAAAGAGTGTGATTTTGCTTTAAATAAATAAATATGTCAGATGAAAAGCACCAAAGTGTGTCATTTGATGTCTGGGAGAAAAAGGTGTGTGACATCTAACGATGAAACCTTCTTTGATAAGAGCTTAAACGTCTCTCCTTCCAAAATTGAACAATAACTGTGCTTCTTTTTGAACCTGTGGATCTTCATTACTGGTACCAGAGGAGTTACATGACAGGGGTGTTTGGGTGAATTCATCTTCAAATCAAAGATGTGTCAGAAAGCGGGAATCTCTTATACTGTAAGGAATCTCTTGTATCGTGCGAGTGTCTGCTTCGTACCATCGGTGCACGGAGGTGTTGAGTCTGGAGTGGATGCCACAGAGCCATATTCCTCTGGAAGAAAACAGTCAAAATTTTACTACTTGTAAACATGTTGCAGCAAGAAACTGCCAAAAAATATTCATGTGTTGTTGCTGTTTTTACATGCTGCAAATTCAATCCCTCCACCATCTCACATTCATCTTAATAACGTGCCTCTCAAAACATTGAAAAGTAGGTGACATGATTAATAAAATAAAAGCCCCAGCAAACACTGCAGTACCTTGTTGAGTCATTTTCAAAAGTTATAACAGTGAACTGTCTTTTATGAGACTGAAGATATGTATATAAATTACACATCACAGGAATGACAACTGTAGCTGCATACTGTAGGTCAATGAATAGACTTATTTCTGTACGGAGCTAAACTGGCAGCAGTAAAGGCCTTCACTACATTAGATAGCCAGCGTGACATTAGCTCATAAATCAACCCATGCTGAGCAGCGAATGCAGCATATTCCTTTTTGCATATATATGAACACATGCAAATACTCATAAACTGCTGTCATGTGACTGTAGTGAATATCAGGTAAATATTGGGACAAAAAAAGATAAAAATAAAACATGGATACGAAAGCACAACAGAAGATTTCAGGTCGAAATAACTTGCATTCTGGACATGCCCGCTTGCAAAACCTTCTTGCACACAGCCACATAAACAACTGCAAATCAATGAGAGGCAACGAATAGGTCTGCTTCTGCACTGCATCCATCCGTTGAGCCATGTGTTTATTGAAGGTAGGAGCAGGAGAGAGGAATGGAGAGTAGGCTGGAAGAAGGGGAGGGAGGGAGGGGTGAGCTAACACATGCGATGCTCACAGCAGTTAGCAAGAAAAGATGATGAGCTGGAATATATATATATATATATATATATATATATGTTGATGGTAGAGTAAGATACACAAATGCAGACCTCCCGCACAGGAAACACAGATGGAAACAGTGGAGGAAAAAAAAAGCAGACTCACGGCAGTGGGAGAATCCTAAAACCTGGCCCATACTCCATCAAGGCATCGCTGGGCCCATCCAGTCTGGAAGCCCCCCCCCCCTCCTCCTCTGCTGCCGGCACTCACGCCCTACGGATACACACACACACGCTCTCTCTCTCTCTCCTTCCTCCTTCCTCCTCCTCCTTGTGTTTCTTGGCCGTCTGTTGAGCAGCTTCCTCCCTCTCTTGCCTTTCGCTCCGTCACTCAGCAGCCCCGCCCTGCCTCACTCCACCATCCTCCCCTCTGCTCCCTCCTCTCCTCTCGCATCGTTATGACTGCAGCGGTAGTAGCGTACGCGACAGTGGAGGGAGAGCAGCATGAGTGTGTCCCCGTGTCTGTCTGAGCCTGCTGTCATCTCCCATTCATGGTTAATCTTTGTCTGTCTATCTCTCTCTCCCTCATCATGTGATTTCATCTCAGGATTTTATAGGCACAGGCTGTAAAAGAAGGAGGACTAAGTCATTAATAATGTACAAGTTGAGCATATACAATACATACATAGGGCAGGATACATCTGTGGAAGGGCAGGACACGCTGAAGCCAAAGTCAGATTCATAGCTTACTAGCATGTGAGGCATGTCAGCTTTATTAAGTTTTAGATGTACAAATCCTCTAAATTCACATTTATGAAATGCTGCTTTTTCACAAAGTGCACCTATACAAACAAACCACAACAAAATAAATCATACAAGCTGGAGTATAAATAATGTGCACACTCAACTAAAAGCATTAGGAAGTGAGGCCTGTGCAGTAGTGAAAAATAGGGGGCAGTAGTGTGCATCTGTAAAACTGATGCTGCTACACTGTTTGGATCATGATAAATGGAAAAAAGGTTAGAACAGCAAAAAGAGCTGCAGGAAACAGTGTATGCCCTCTTCACTGTGCTTTATACATCACATTTTGTATACAAAGGCAATTCAAGTACTATATATAAGTACTACAATTAAAGCCATATAGCCATGCAGGCTATTTGAACACCACATTATGCTGAGAGGGAGCCTAGTGTGGAACTTTTACATATGAACAAAACCCTTGCCAAACAAGTTCATGCAATGCTCATTAAGCATATCAGCGCCGGGTAAATCTCTCCGCACTTTGCAGTATACCAGAGTTTAACAAACAAAGAAAACATATTGAAAACATAAACAGTGGACCTCTGTTTTCACCACACCTGTCAAATTAAAGTTGGTCAGAGTTATGGGCGATGCACTTCTCGTGTCCCCCTCTTTGCTGTGTGTGTGTAATCAGTATTAAAAGTAAACACTTTAAAACATTTCCAGCAGAAACCAACATCAGCTGATAAAAGGTTTAGTCCTACTTATAGCTGGATAAGACCAGAGAGTAACACATTTAGTCCTTAACCTTTAAATCTCTGAAGTCCCTGCATGTAAACCAGGTGAGAGGCTCCAAATACACAGCATTTAATGAGATAAAGACACAAAGTGTCATGCTGGGACAGCAGGGAATCAGCAAGTCATATACAGTACAAGAGTAGGTTTGAGTAGGTGTGTCAACAAATAACACAACATAACACAACAACAAACCTTATTTAACTTGGAGAATGAGCTGCACTGTTACTTTTTATTCCTTCTTTATTTTATTTTAGCTTGTTTTTCTCCTCTGTTCTATATATGTGCATTTTAATGTTGCCCTGTGTTTATATCTTGTCTTTTTTATGCAATAGGAAGCACTTTAAATTGTCATGTTGTTGTTGAGAAGTGCTATACAAATAAACCTGTCTTGCTTTGATCCAACCGACTTATTCTAAATCTAGAAAGTATTGTAATGACATATTTGGGAAAACACAACTAAATCTCAGATAAATTGGAGTTTTATGCGACCCTAAAGAGAGAGAACTGGAAAATCACAGTCGCTGCCAAATCTGAAAGCTGGACCATGAGAGTGCAAAGTAAAAAATACAAAAACATTCCTAAAGCAACTGACCCAAGAATCTCACCCCTACGTTAATTGTGCAGCTGCTATTGAGCTTTTTTCTGAGTAATTTAAAAAACATTTTCACCTTGTCACTCAATAAAAGAGAATTAACTTGTTTGGATTCAAACTTTCTTGTATCTGACATATAATGCTCATATAAATATGTACGACTGACTATGGGATCCCTCTGTGTTGTGTAAAATGTCATGCTCATAATCCATGCATGTGTGCAGACACAGGTCATCTGGGCTGCCCTGAGGGACAGGTGATTATCCAGCAGTGTTACACAGACAGAGGGAGGGAGAGAGGGACAAACAGAGAGGCAGTAGGTGGGGGCAGAGCAGAGGGATAAATAAACAGAAATAGATGGGCCAATAGGAGTGCAGGGCTGATACAGGAGGGGTATAGCAGAGAGGGAGAGAGACAGAAACAGCAAGACAGAGAGGGAAAGACACCTTACAATCTTATGTCAAAGAATACAAAGGACAGAGGACAAATTGTCTGACTCTACGAACAGGCTAAGGGATGAAAAAATGTCGCTAATCATTTTTAACGGAAAACCAACTCAATTTTTCATTTGACGGGATAACTCTTATTGGAAGTCACTTTTTGTTTACCTGTGTGGAGTGACACGGCTTAACTGCTGCGCTGGACCTGCTGAGGAAAACACAGGGCCGGAGGAGGGGCACCAGGAGGAGACGGGCTGCTGCCAGGTCAAGCAGGAAGCTTGAGAACAGGCTCCGCGGGGTGATGAGGACGGCAAGGCGGGCGAGCAACGTGGAGGTTCCCTCCTTCCTCCGCCAGCTGGTCAAAGAGACGGAGAAGATGGTTACCTTCTTCTTCAAAGGGGGGTCTAGGGAAGCGGGGCCCGGGGGGGAGGAGGACAGTCTGGATGAGGACGACTTGATGCCGAGCCCGTACCTGGAGCGCCCCATCTTGGAGAAGCACGTGTCGGAGGGGGGGTCTCAGCCGGGGGGTGAACTACGCTGTGGCTAGCATGCAGGGCTGGAGGGCCCAGATGGAGGACGCCCACACCTGCATGCCCCAGCTGAGAGGAGAGCTGACAGAGTGGGGATACTTTGCTGTTTTTGATGGACATGCAGGCACCACAGTGGCACAGTACTCCTCCAGAAACCTGCTGGAACACATCCTGGCAACAGGTACAGAACAATTAGTGACTAATGAAATTAATCTAATTAACACAGAATACACTTGTAGTTGTTTGTTTGGAGTGGATGACATCTAGCCCCCCCCCCGAGTTTAAATGCACTCAATGTAAAATCACTCATGAGTCACTCAATCATGTAATATCATGCAGAAACAGTCTGGTATGTCAAACATTTAAACTGAAAACATACAGCATTTTTGGATTTTTAATAAATGTCCTTTAATAGATGTCCTGCAAATAAGAGCTCTGCGTACTATATTCAAGTAGGCCTACTTCACTGACTAACCATAATGAACTCGTGCCAACATATCTTTCAATGACACCGTGTTTAGCATCGAAATAGACTTAATTTACAAACACAGAGTACATGAAATCAGCTGATTGAGAGCAGATACATAAAGGCTAAAATGATACACGTTCAAGGTATATAAATTGATGAAAGTTGATTAAAAAACATATAAAATAATGTGTAGCACTTTTCAAAATAAGAATTCTGGATATTGTGGTATTTTTGTGACACATGAGCGGGCAAAGTAATTTAGAGGCATCAGAGATTGAAAACGACAGGAGCAAATTTTGAAGATCGGAACAAAACATTTGTTCAGATGTTAAGTTTTGTAGTTGACATTTAGAGCTGTGAACTGGTTGGCTATCTGAGAGAAAAATGAGGAAGAAAATTAACCATAATTACATGAAAATCTTTAATAAACTCTTGTTACAGCTGTCAATCGTGACCTGGAGAACCTTGGCTCTGTGGCGGCCATGTTATTGCACTAAGCTACAGTGTTACTCCAACAACATGTTCTCTCTCTGCAGTGTTGGTTTTAGAACTCTGACCTTGCAGTATGCTACTAAATGTAGAACACACACAATCCACCCCAGTTTATATGGTCTCAAGGTTTATGTGTGTTGGCCTCTAAACAAACAACATAACACTGCCAGAAACTATACAATCTGTGTGTGAATCAATTTTAAAAACAAATGTTTCCCCCTCACAGGTGGGGTTAAAGCGAGCGAGGACCCCGAGCAGGTGAAAGAGGGGATCCGTGAGGGCTTCCTGGACATCGATCGCCACATGCACAAACTGGCTCGCCAGGACAACTGGGACCGAAGCGGCTCCACGGCAGCAGCTGTCCTGATTTCGCCAAGTTACATTTACTTTATCAACTGTGGGGACTCCCGCACTCTGCTCTGCCGTAACGGCCAGGTGGTCTTCTACACGGAGGACCACAAGCCGTTCAACCCCAGGGAAAAGGAGCGTATCCAGAACGCCGGAGGCTCGGTGACCCTGCAGAGAGTCAATGGCTCGCTGGCTGTTTCCAGAGCGCTGGGGGACTTTGACTTCAAGGAGGTGGACTGGAGGCCGCAGACCGAGCAGCTAGTGTCGCCAGAGCCAGAGGTGTACGAGCTGGAGAGGGCGCCTGAAGACGAGTTCCTGATTCTGGCATGTGATGGCGTGTGGGACGCCATTGGTAACGAGGAACTGTGTGCCTTTGTGCGCAGCCGGCTGCAGGTGTGCGATGACCTTAGGGAGATTTGTACCCAAGTCATTGACCTCTGCCTCTATAAGGTGAGATGTCTTACAGTCTTAAAGCTTAAAGACAATTCAGACAGTTTGATTATGACCATTACTTGGTATGGGTATCATTTGTAATCTAGTGCCAATACAAGGTCCTGCTATCAAAACAAAACTTTTTCAATACTTGCCTACACAAGTATATTTTCACAAATATAAGCAGTTTTTTCAATGAAATCATTTTTTTGATTTAATAAAAGAAGCCAGAATGCTTAAATATTAACTGTCTAGAAACAAGCAGCCTTACAAGAGTTTTGCCTGAAACAAAACACTCAGTCTCAAGGTCAAATGTGAAGATTTGCAGCTTTTTTCTGCACTTGCAGCTTTTTTAAAATAATAAATTGCATATCTTTGGGATTTGAACTGTTGGTTTGAACTCCTGGAGTCTAAGGTCACCTTGGTCTCTAGGAGTTTTTGATGGGCGTTTATCACGGTTTTCTGACATTTTAAAGCCCAATCAATCAATCAAGACAATAATAAGCAAATGAATCAATAAATAAAGTGAGCACTGTTGAATGATCCCCACCACTAATCATGACACAGGTGGTGGGAGAATGAATGGCGCTTTCCTTCCATTTACTATGAATTATATACTCAATTGATTTTACATTAAGGAGCCTTAACACAGAAAAAAACGGACATCCCAAACAGTATGTATGGATAAAAAATGGCCCTGTGATTATTCTGATATACATTTTGATCATTTACAGGATGTGTCCAAAGTGCCCTATCCTCAGTGAAGCAGTTCTAGAGTATTGATAAACTCTTATTCTTATCATTCACTACAAGCACAGATTAGAATCCAGTCAATTTTAATCGAGCCACTTAACTCCCTCTCGCTTGTGTACATGCACTAGCATCATCCTGCAGTCCTAGCTCAGCAGAACTCCTGCTAATTTCTCCAAACTCAGCTCACTGGACTCTGCAGTATGACACATAGTGTTACAGCTGGTGGATTTATGAATGGGAGGCTTTACATTAAGAAGAGGCCATAGTGGTCAGGGTCTCTGTGAGGAGGAATTACAGTTATGTAAGTAGATTTCTCCTGCAGATCTGGTTAATGCTTGTTAGTAAGTGACGCGCTCTTCACCTGCCCTATAAATAGCTGTATTAAGGCATCCTGGGACATGGGATAGGAGGGAGGTAAAGCTACACATGGTGCAGATTAAGACTAAGTGTGTGTGTTGACGGGAGCCCAACACACACCAGCTCAGAGGTTTTATTCTGGCCAGGATGGGCGGCTATTTATTTCAGCTAAAAAGGCTTAAAGTACTTGCTGAAAGACGGCATGTTCCAGTACATAATGAACCTCTCTGCTTGCATCCAACAGGCTGACAGATATAACACAACAGTGACATCAAAAAATAGCCCAGTCGATGCTGGATTTTTAAGGCTGATACTAATATTTGGAAGATTAAAAACATAGAAGAGCACTGTTAGTTTTGTTTTGCTACTACAATTTGTTGTTATTGTCACTGACATATACACTGATACTTATACATCTGCAATAAACTAATATTTATTTATCAGTGTAGCTCTATTTCATAGGTGCTTTTTCAAAAAAGCCACAGACTCAAGTAATGTATTTGTAAATCAGGGCTATCATAATCTTCTAGAAATACTCAACTGTGACCTCATAGGGGATTAATATGTCCAAACTTTGTTCAGCACATGAACATCTCCATCCTAACCTTCCACAGACCTCAGCCACCTGCTACTTTCCCTATCAACAGATGTATTTCAAGTGATTTCAAACAGTGGAAGAAGTATTAAGATCCTTTAGTAAAAGCACCAGTATCACAGTGTGAAAGTATCTAAATAAAAGTACTTAAGTACTTAGAGTACTTAAGTACTGAAGGACTTAATGTAAAACATGGTTGAATGGAACCAGTGTAAACTCTACATGCTCATTTAAGGTTTTTTTTTTTAACGTAATTTGCAAAGTAACTAGTAATTATCAGTAACAATATCTGTTTAATAACTGTAGTGAAGTGAAAAGTACAATATTTTCCTCTGAGATGTTGTGGTTTAAAAGTATAAAGTAGCATAAAATGGACACACTCACCTGAAGTACCAAACCTGTCTAATAATCTCGCACTCTGTCTCCCTCTTCAGGGCAGTTTGGACAACATCAGCATCATCATTGTCTGCTTCCCTGGTGCCCCCCAGGTGTCACAAGAGGCACTGCAGCGGGAGACAGAGATGGAGATTATTAGACAGGTTTGGTACTTCAGGTGAGTGTGTCCATTTTATGCTACTTTATACTTTTAAACCACAACATCTCAGAGGAAAATATTGTACTTTTCACTTCACTACAGTTATTAAACAGATATTGTTACTGATAATTACTAGTTACTTTGCAAATTACGTTAAAAAAAAAAACCTTAAATGAGCATGTAGAGTTTACACTGGTTCCATTCAACCATGTTTTACATTAAGTCCTTCAGTACTTAAGTACTCTAAGTACTTAAGTACTTTTATTTAGATACTTTCACACTGTGATACTGGTGCTTTTACTAAAGGATCTTAATACTTCTTCCACTGTTTGAAATCACTTGAAATACATCTGTTGATAGGGAAAGTAGCAGGTGGCTGAGGTCTGTGGAAGGTTAGGATGGAGATGTTCATGTGCTGAACAAAGTTTGGACATATTAATCCCCTATGAGGTCACAGTTGAGTATTTCTAGAAGATTATGATAGCCCTGATTTACAAATACATTACTTGAGTCTGTGGCTTTTTTGAAAAAGCACCTATGAAATAGAGCTACACTGATAAATAAATATTAGTTTATTGCAGATGTATAAGTATCAGTGTATATGTCAGTGACAATAACAACAAATTGTAGTAGCAAAACAAAACTAACAGTGCTCTTCTATGTTTTTAATCTTCCAAATATTAGTATCAGCCTTAAAAATCCAGCATCGACTGGGCTATTTTTTGATGTCACTGTTGTGTTATATCTGTCAGCCTGTTGGATGCAAGCAGAGAGGTTCATTATGTACTGGAACATGCCGTCTTTCAGCAAGTACTTTAAGCCTTTTTAGCTGAAATAAATAGCCGCCCATCCTGGCCAGAATAAAACCTCTGAGCTGGTGTGTGTTGGGCTCCCGTCAACACACACACTTAGTCTTAATCTGCACCATGTGTAGCTTTACCTCCCTCCTATCCCATGTCCCAGGATGCCTTAATACAGCTATTTATAGGGCAGGTGAAGAGCGCGTCACTTACTAACAAGCATTAACCAGATCTGCAGGAGAAATCTACTTACATAACTGTAATTCCTCCTCACAGAGACCCTGACCACTATGGCCTCTTCTTAATGTAAAGCCTCCCATTCATAAATCCACCAGCTGTAACACTATGTGTCATACTGCAGAGTCCAGTGAGCTGAGTTTGGAGAAATTAGCAGGAGTTCTGCTGAGCTAGGACTGCAGGATGATGCTAGTGCATGTACACAAGCGAGAGGGAGTTAAGTGGCTCGATTAAAATTGACTGGATTCTAATCTGTGCTTGTAGTGAATGATAAGAATAAGAGTTTATCAATACTCTAGAACTGCTTCACTGAGGATAGGGCACTTTGGACACATCCTGTAAATGATCAAAATGTATATCAGAATAATCACAGGGCCATTTTTTATCCATACATACTGTTTGGGATGTCCGTTTTTTTCTGTGTTAAGGCTCCTTAATGTAAAATCAATTGAGTATATAATTCATAGTAAATGGAAGGAAAGCGCCATTCATTCTCCCACCACCTGTGTCATGATTAGTGGTGGGGATCATTCAACAGTGCTCACTTTATTTATTGATTCATTTGCTTATTATTGTCTTGATTGATTGATTGGGCTTTAAAATGTCAGAAAACCGTGATAAACGCCCATCAAAAACTCCTAGAGACCAAGGTGACCTTAGACTCCAGGAGTTCAAACCAACAGTTCAAATCCCAAAGATATGCAATTTATTATTTTAAAAAAGCTGCAAGTGCAGAAAAAAGCTGCAAATCTTCACATTTGACCTTGAGACTGAGTGTTTTGTTTCAGGCAAAACTCTTGTAAGGCTGCTTGTTTCTAGACAGTTAATATTTAAGCATTCTGGCTTCTTTTATTAAATCAAAAAAATGATTTCATTGAAAAAACTGCTTATATTTGTGAAAATATACTTGTGTAGGCAAGTATTGAAAAAGTTTTGTTTTGATAGCAGGACCTTGTATTGGCACTAGATTACAAATGATACCCATACCAAGTAATGGTCATAATCAAACTGTCTGAATTGTCTTTAAGCTTTAAGACTGTAAGACATCTCACCTTATAGAGGCAGAGGTCAATGACTTGGGTACAAATCTCCCTAAGGTCATCGCACACCTGCAGCCGGCTGCGCACAAAGGCACACAGTTCCTCGTTACCAATGGCGTCCCACACGCCATCACATGCCAGAATCAGGAACTCGTCTTCAGGCGCCCTCTCCAGCTCGTACACCTCTGGCTCTGGCGACACTAGCTGCTCGGTCTGCGGCCTCCAGTCCACCTCCTTGAAGTCAAAGTCCCCCAGCGCTCTGGAAACAGCCAGCGAGCCATTGACTCTCTGCAGGGTCACCGAGCCTCCGGCGTTCTGGATACGCTCCTTTTCCCTGGGGTTGAACGGCTTGTGGTCCTCCGTGTAGAAGACCACCTGGCCGTTACGGCAGAGCAGAGTGCGGGAGTCCCCACAGTTGATAAAGTAAATGTAACTTGGCGAAATCAGGACAGCTGCTGCCGTGGAGCCGCTTCGGTCCCAGTTGTCCTGGCGAGCCAGTTTGTGCATGTGGCGATCGATGTCCAGGAAGCCCTCACGGATCCCCTCTTTCACCTGCTCGGGGTCCTCGCTCGCTTTAACCCCACCTGTGAGGGGGAAACATTTGTTTTTAAAATTGATTCACACACAGATTGTATAGTTTCTGGCAGTGTTATGTTGTTTGTTTAGAGGCCAACACACATAAACCTTGAGACCATATAAACTGGGGTGGATTGTGTGTGTTCTACATTTAGTAGCATACTGCAAGGTCAGAGTTCTAAAACCAACACTGCAGAGAGAGAACATGTTGTTGGAGTAACACTGTAGCTTAGTGCAATAACATGGCCGCCACAGAGCCAAGGTTCTCCAGGTCACGATTGACAGCTGTAACAAGAGTTTATTAAAGATTTTCATGTAATTATGGTTAATTTTCTTCCTCATTTTTCTCTCAGATAGCCAACCAGTTCACAGCTCTAAATGTCAACTACAAAACTTAACATCTGAACAAATGTTTTGTTCCGATCTTCAAAATTTGCTCCTGTCGTTTTCAATCTCTGATGCCTCTAAATTACTTTGCCCGCTCATGTGTCACAAAAATACCACAATATCCAGAATTCTTATTTTGAAAAGTGCTACACATTATTTTATATGTTTTTTAATCAACTTTCATCAATTTATATACCTTGAACGTGTATCATTTTAGCCTTTATGTATCTGCTCTCAATCAGCTGATTTCATGTACTCTGTGTTTGTAAATTAAGTCTATTTCGATGCTAAACACGGTGTCATTGAAAGATATGTTGGCACGAGTTCATTATGGTTAGTCAGTGAAGTAGGCCTACTTGAATATAGTACGCAGAGCTCTTATTTGCAGGACATCTATTAAAGGACATTTATTAAAAATCCAAAAATGCTGTATGTTTTCAGTTTAAATGTTTGACATACCAGACTGTTTCTGCATGATATTACATGATTGAGTGACTCATGAGTGATTTTACATTGAGTGCATTTAAACTCGGGGGGGCTAGATGTCATCCACTCCAAACAAACAACTACAAGTGTATTCTGTGTTAATTAGATTAATTTCATTAGTCACTAATTGTTCTGTACCTGTTGCCAGGATGTGTTCCAGCAGGTTTCTGGAGGAGTACTGTGCCACTGTGGTGCCTGCATGTCCATCAAAAACAGCAAAGTATCCCCACTCTGTCAGCTCTCCTCTCAGCTGGGGCATGCAGGTGTGGGCGTCCTCCATCTGGGCCCTCCAGCCCTGCATGCTAGCCACAGCGTAGTTCACCCCCGGCTGAGACCCCCCCTCCGACACGTGCTTCTCCAAGATGGGGCGCTCCAGGTACGGGCTCGGCATCAAGTCGTCCTCATCCAGACTGTCCTCCTCCCCCCCGGGCCCCGCTTCCCTAGACCCCCCTTTGAAGAAGAAGGTAACCATCTTCTCCGTCTCTTTGACCAGCTGGCGGAGGAAGGAGGGAACCTCCACGTTGCTCGCCCGCCTTGCCGTCCTCATCACCCCGCGGAGCCTGTTCTCAAGCTTCCTGCTTGACCTGGC
>BRZM01002083.1:17911-30117 GCA_033238685.1 Lates japonicus
CAGCGTATTGGTTACACTGTTTAACCACACAGTGAAAGGTAGTATCAGTCACACTGTGCTGTTTGACTCGAGTTCACTCTTATATGATGTTACATTATTCAACAAAATCATGAGTTTCTCAGAAGATGGCAAAACCAATAATGTTATAAAATAGACTGTTTTACTTAATAAGCTCTCATCATTCAGCCTCAAATTCAGCATTGTTAATATTGCATGTCATTTTTATTTGAATAAACCCCTTTATTTCCCACACAAACCAGCAATATCAAATGTAAATATTTTATCAGTCAGTATTAACACTTTAGCTTTTTTATTACTCTGAATCACAGGTCTGTCACTAATTGAAACATGTCACATTTTAAAATGAACAATCTCTCACTTCTAGAAATTTTGTTGACATAATTTTACAGTTTTGTAATTGTCTGGATATCCTCTGGGATGCATGACTTGATTACCAGATGGGGTTCAAAAATACTTTGCCCACAAAAATAAGAGATCTTTTAAGCAATCTGCAGTCTTATAAAATAGAGTATATCATATAAATGTAAAGGAAGAAAAAAGATTATCTAAACTCAAGCAATAGTCCTCCTCTTGTTTATTCGATACTACTTACATTCCATGTACTGTAAACACAGCAAATGTGGTCAAACTTTAAGTGACCAGAAGACCCCATATTAGATGAACTGAGATAAGAGCAGTATAGAACACGTGAGTGTTAAACATTGTGTTATTCATACCCAACATTTTGTTATAGCCTTTCTTTAAGAAAACACAGACAATTAGAGACAGTTTTTTCTTTTTGGAAATACTTTATTTACAAGAACAAACCAAAATATTATTTTTTAAAGTATTATTTTATTTTATTTTTATGAACGTAATTACTCAAATAATTATACCCTCAAAGAACAAATGTGCAAGTAATGTCTGATTTAGTCGTGGCGCATTGAGCATCAATATAGACTATAAAGCTTAAAATGAAAGTGCAACACAGCTACAAACTCACCATGTCTGCTATCCCTAAATGCACTCCACTGTATAAACTAAACTGACATGGATAAGGATACACAACATCACAGCACAGTGAAAGGCATAACACACTACATTTAAATGCATTGAAATCACAACAACAATCTTTTGTTGCACCTTTTCTCAAAGATTAATTCTCACAGTGCATTTTGCAGCAGCAGAGATTAAAAGCAAGCAGCTCTAGAAGAGCCGCTCATAGACAATCGTCAGGTAGCTTAGAAGTCAAAGTGAGACTGGAATCAAAATGTTCATGCAATGCAATGATATTATGGGCTGGACAAGAATAGAGTCAAGCCTGGCTTGAGATCACAGCCTTTAAACCAGATTAACCAAAAAATCTCAGGTATAGGTGGGACAATCATAAATTTAGGGACAACTAATCTGGTTCTTTTGATAGAAGATTAGAGTCAGGTTTAACTTCAGAGATTAAACCTTTAACTTTAACCTTTTCTTTTAACGCCGCTGTATTTGACCGCTAGAGTCGCTTTTGATCATTTTTACCACAGGTTGCATGAAGCTTAACTGGATAACAACAAGTCAAAAAAAAACACAATTTAATCTATAATAAATTATATAAGTTGCAGACATAGAGTTCAGAGTACTGGCAGCTCTGTGCTGCCAGTGGA
Organism: Lates japonicus; assembly: GCA_033238685.1. Classification (NCBI taxonomy): domain Eukaryota; kingdom Metazoa; phylum Chordata; class Actinopteri; family Centropomidae; genus Lates; species Lates japonicus. Next base: position 19,564 of record BRZM01002083.1, read on the forward strand.
ACTGTGGGAGGTATGGTGATTAATGTTGTCTGTTGGGGAACACTAAATATTTGCACTACCTAACAAAAGACTCACCAGCACTATTTTCAAACAAGTTCTACTGATAGGCAAGAACCATTTCCAAGATCAGTTTCTACTGGGCATGATGTAAATGCAAACACAATAAGCTGCCTAGATTTGAAATGGTCAAGAGGTAATAATCGCTGAAGATGTGTGTTTCAGGAAGAGTACTTTTTAGATACACGAGCAGTGTCGGTTTTAGAGATGGTCTGTATTACATTCATATTCCAGAGAGGATGAATATACAGCAACTCTTGGTGACCCCGGACTTTTCGCCACCCCGAGGTTCAATGCATCCATTACTTTGATATGACCACATACCTAAAAACTACTCCAGTATTCTATCAGCCTCAGCTGTACTCTAGCTCATTGGCGAAAGCAAACCGCAAAGTAAGATGGTGAAAGCACATTGTACCCATAAACATCAGCATGTTAGCATATCACTGGTGAGCATGTTTCAGCATGATGATATTAGTATTTAGCTCAAAAGCACTGATGTGCCAAAGCAGAGCCTTAAAAAGGAGCATTGCTGTCATTGTTCAGATGACAAATATTCTGCATTCTGCAGTCTGAGCTAGGCTGTTGGCAACAAATATAACATATCAGTGGCTATGCAGTGGCAGAATAGAGATGTCTCCTTCAATAAAAAATGTGTCTCTTGAAGCACACTCACATTATAATTCTGGAATAGGGAATGGATGACATGCGTCATCGACCCCAGCGACGACAAGCATTGAAACAGCCAGTTGCTGGTCTCTCGCTGAGGGTCACCAGTGGCCAAGGATGTTGGGATGTGTACAGTTCACTCATCCAAGAGTCACCTGGCTGTGTCATATAAAAGGAAAAGGCTTAATTGATTGAAGGGAAAAAGAAGACAGTTTATATCTTCATGCATATTGTTTACCCATATAATCTCTTACTTCCAAGTGCATATATTCTTGATTTTACAGGTCATCTTATGGGGTTTGATATGGTTTGACGTGCTCCTTAAAAGTGTTGAGCAGTGCTGTTTGTTTGATGGTACAACTGACTCCTGCAACATTAAACTGTTTCATCAGTCAGTGGAAATGTAAAATTTAGCAATTATTTTTTCCAGTTAGTTCATAGAGAAACTGTTTAACGGACACACAGAATGTTTCCACAGACATCTACTTTGTATGTCTTTGTGCCTTAAATGGTGAGTGGTGGAATGTTGTATGCAAATGTTAAAAGTTTTATTTTAAACGTCCAAAAGCGTCCTCAGCTCTAGTCGAGGGCTCGTTGGGTCACAGAGGTAAACTGGAGAACATGTTATCTGTGAACTGTCATGTCTGGGGTTGTGCTGTATGTGATTGTCAAGGGGTAAGGACAGAAATGAAAAAGTTGTTGTCTTCACAGCCCTTTGTTGAAGCGGCAACTCAGTAGAGAGCGTGTGTACAAACACAGATTCTCCGCAGATGATGAAACCCATGATCCACTTGATGGGGTTATAGCTAGAAGGAAGGTCATAGGTTCTCTAGTCAACAAGAAATGGGTGAATGGTATTGATGTGAAGCTCGTAACTAGAAGACAGAGAAGATTTAGGTTAGTCTTGACTATTCTGGGTTACATATATAGACTCGATAACACTAGAGTTGTGTCCACGGATGCAATTTGGGAGCATGTCCCTTCACATTGCAAAATTCTGTGATTATCCCCTCACTTTTTCTCTAGTAGTCTGAATTTGGTACTTTTCCGTATACGTTCAGTGCCTCGCTCAACATCCTTGCTGTCTCCCTCACCATCACCTCACCCTCAGCTTTCACAACTTACATATCCTTACCCTCAACTCCTACTCACCCCCACCTCTTTCTTAAAAAGAAAAGCTTTTCTCCACCTTCCTGTATCTCTTAAAAAAAAAGTTGAGCTAAGCAGTAAATATTATTGATTAATTTATATAATGGTTAACTAATTAGTTATTTGATCCATAGAATGACTAAAATAAAAAATAATGACAAATGTCCATCACTATTTGACACACACACACACACACACATACATGTAAATATAAGTCAAATGGTGGTGGACATATGTCATTTTTTATTTTTGTCATTTTATGGATGAAATAATTAATTGATTAATCAAACATAATTAATCAGTAATGTTCACTGGTAACTTGTTCACTGGACAGAGTTTTGGTATGTCAACATTTCACACGACAAACATTATGTCTGCTGAATGGCGCCAAATCAAACCTGATTCACACCTCTGTAGGAGCAAAACATGATGGAGTTGTCGGCACCTTGGTCTTAAAAGCAGATGAGAACACGACTGTGTGTTTATTATCAGTGTCAGTTGCAACTGTGGTTCATCTTGTAAAGCGAGGCTTTACCAAATGTCAACATCCATCTAAAACGCGCTCCGTGTGAGCACACCTTTAATTTTCAGATGAACAAAGTGTTCTGAATATAGATGCAGACAATGCTACAAGACAAAACCACAACTTTTTTCCGCATTGACCTTTAAGGTATGACAGACTGCAGACAGGCAGCGCAGACAGCAGCAGCTGCCTGCTTATTCATCCTGGGCAGAGAGAGAAGCAGCAGCTGGCCCAGGAAGCATCTTTGTCACCTCGCTCCTCTTCTCTATCAACAATTCTCCATTTCCTCCATGAAATATCCAACAAACAGTGGCCTAATTAATGGCTTGTGCTGATTGAGTGCTTTTGTGTATTGGTGTAAATGTTTCCCTGTTGCTAGGGCCTGGACTGAAAACTAATAAGGTGGAGACAGAATGAGTTGGGCCAGAGGGAGAAAATCCAAAGCCAGGCCAAACCAGACTACCAGAGGGACCAGACACCAGGCTAACCATGTCCTCTCCACATTCATTAACTGGCAAAACTCGCACGGATGTGGTCGCTCAGATATTGATCAACAAATACACCCAGGAGAAAGACACAGAGCGAACCCAAAACAACAGCAATTATCATATGATGCTTCTAAGATGTTGTGCCCAGTGACATAATAATCTTCAAAGCCCTGGAACAGCAGTGTCATCTTTAGTGGGTCAAAAGTGGTTATAATGAAGGGTGGAACAAAACGTCCAGATGTTCTTCACTTTTTAGGAAGTAATCATATTACTTAAAGTTGTGTGAGATTTCTTGAATTGCACAACCGATGTTGCCGGAATTATTGTTGGATTCTCACAGATTTCACAGGCTTAATAAACAAAGGGCCAAGTTTAAAGCAGTTCTGGATCATAATAATAATCTCTCTCTCTCGCACACACAATCAAAATTGATATGCACACACGTCAGTGACAGGACAACCCATGTCTTTTTTTTAAACCATTGATTGCAACAGCAATTGCAAGAAAGCAACCAAGCATTTCACAATTTGTCCTTATGCTACCTCTTTGTCATTGTCATCCCACAAGGCACTGTGGTCATCAGCATAATGACCTGCATTAAAAGAAAAATGTCAAATGTTCAAGTTATGTAATAAATACCCCCAGGACTGGGTTGCACTGAGTTTGTGATTTAAGTTCTTAGCAACTACAGACATGTTTTACAGTAGAGATTCACTGAATTAGGTAAGAAGTTAAGGAACATTTTAGATATTTAAGACTAGTGTAACCTGCGACAGATCTGTTAGGAGTTTATGCTGTGATATCAGTACATGCAAGAAGCAGTGGATATAATAAATGTTTCAAAAGCTTTGAAAATAACAGTGAAAACATTTTTCATGACAAGAATCACATCATTATTAACTGTCTTGGCTTATGACCAGAGAACAGGCCTCACACTGGCAACAATTTGTTATTTGAATCAAAACTTGAGGTAAAAATGAATCTCAGGCGTACTGGCATGGAACATACTAACAAACACAATGACAAATGCCTTGCGCAGTTGTCATACACTTTATTCATCATGCAGCGTTGCCAGAAACTTTTCAAACAGACGTGGGCTCTCATATGCTCCGCTATCATCCTCGCCCTTGTTGTCTCACTCCACGTTGTCACCCTCACTTTCTGTTCTTGCATGCCACCCTGCCTCTTATGGTCCTCTCAGCAGACCTCAAGCCCCACAGAGGGGGGGACACAAATCACAAACTGTCTACTCCAAGCACTGCAGGCTGTGGGGCCAAAACTGATGAGATGTCAGGCTCTCTCTTAAACAGGAGCATATTAATGTATCTGTGGTTTAAGAGCAGGCCAGAAACACTATACAGCAGACAAAGATCAGGTGGGGGGTGGGGGGGTTTATTTAGGGGAACAGACAATCATGCAGACGCAGGAAAACTTTGAAGGAACATACCATGGCCACACGTATAGACATATAAATCAAGCAAAAGCAAGTATGTTTACACATGCACTCTATAAACAGATGCATACAGTACATTTACAGACAGATGCACACACACTGCATGTTGGACATGTGCAAACACATACACGGTCCTCAATCAAAAGCTGCTGCTCTGCAAACTGTACCTGTAAAAATACTAGGGCAAAGGGAATTAGACTGTTCATCTATGTTTGTCACTCGTAACTTAGGGGTTTTCAGCCATTAACAAGTGGAACAATATCTTCCAAAATAAAATCAAAATCACTTTAGGGCTATAACTAACAATTATTTTAATTTTAAAACAATTGTTAACAAAACGATGAAACGTTGTGAAAAAATTCCCAAAACCAACCAACAGTTCAAAACCAGTTTGTTATCACATCAGAGAAAGAAAAGCAGCATATCCTCACAGCTGAGAACCTGAAACTAAGATTTTTTTTTGGCATTTTTGACCAAAAAGGTTAATCATTAGCAAAATAGTTGTAGATTATTGTTCTGCAGGTTGACTAATTGATTAATCATTAATTGGCTCAAGTCTATATAATTTTAAACATCCTGCTGACTGAGGATCTTCATGTACCTGGACCCAGTTCACTTGGTGTAAATGAGTGCATCCTGGCAGAGACATGCAAGATGCTATTTGGGGCTTATGATCACTGCGTCTTTCAGGAAACAAACCCCAGTAATGGATGTCTACACTCTATGATCCATTATTTTCCATCTCATGGTCCTGGAGGACTCTTCCCAACTCTTTCTTCCTGATCCTGTTTCACTGCAGGATCATTACACGGGGATGAGAGGAGCCAGAGCAGAGATTACTGGCCTGGACTGTTTACACACAGCAGTGAGAGGGAGAGAGAGAGAGAGAGAGAGTGTTGCTGCAGCGCTACACAAGTCTTTTAACAAGCAGTTCAACATTTTTGGAAATATGCTTAATTGCTACTGGCCTTCTGAGAGTAGGATGAGCAGATCGATGTCCATCTCCTGTGTGTTTGTTAAACATGCTACAAATTTTTTTGCCATTCGGAAGCAGCAGAAGTGAGTTGTAAACACAACACCGATATCATCTCCTATGTTACTATGGTTGGTGTGATAGCATTTACACATCCAGCAGACATGGTTAACGTAAGCTCTCCACCAGCTTGTGAGGTCAATATCTGGCTCTTTACCAGCTAAATGGTTCTGTTCATCGGCTAGCTGCTAATTCTGCCTTATCCAGCTGGGCAGGTAGTTTACAGTGAGATTTTGGCTTTTTTTTTGGGCTGAAAACAGCAACCTGCATCTGGTAACTACGCTGATAAGAGCAGTGAACTGTAACAGTGAGGGACGGTTAACCAAAACAGTAAGATAAGAAGAAAAGGAGGGTGTTAAATCTATGTGGTCACTACAACTGACATCTTTAAAACTACACATTTTCATTTGATACATTGTAGATATAAAAAAATGATTGTAGCAATTTTAAAACTGACAACAGATCAAATGACAATGTGAAAACAATGAAGCAAAGGGACCTCCAGGAGCCTGTGGAGAATTATCATCTGAATTTGCAGCTTCCCTCAGGTTTATGGAGCTTTACAGTGAGTCAGCAAGCAAATACCTGTATATTGAATCATTCTTTTAAAATGAGAAGCAGTTTGACATTCTCCCCTCTCTTTTAAAATCACACCTCAGCAAAGTTTACTCACTCTTTCCACTGTAGTCTCTGCACTGTCTTTACAATCCATCTTCATTTATTTGTAACTCACTGAGTGTGCAGTTCAGAGACAGTTCAACAATACAGAAATCTATTAAACATGCTGTATGTACGTGTCACATTTTGTTCCTGCTGGACACTATGATGGTGAGCTGTCCAATGAAGTGCATTAGAGTTGGATTTCTAGCTATGGCTTCAACATCTCACATATAACTGCAGGTAGGCTCTTCCTCAATAAAGAAGCATCCACCTGCCTCCAAGGTTCTTCAACCAGAGCAATGTGAGGCCAAGAAACAAATATGCATGTTTGTCCCCAGGACCACACCGACCTCTGCCCCAGATTTACTTCCTGATGGACCTGATGATATGCTGGTATTGAGTCACACAGTGCACATATGTAGTATGAGAGTGGCAGAGAGCTTCTACACCGAAGGGGAATTTCACTGCCACAAAATCTGCAGTTAACACGTTAGTGAGGAGGTGCTAAGATACAAAGAGGAAAATTTGGTGGGTGTGTGCTGGCAAGATGTGTATCTGGTGCATGTAATCAATGCGCTCATTATGCTGATTTCTCTTCAGGTTTTGTTTAACGACATTTTTGACACATGAAACACATCTCAACCTCCCTGAGCACTTTAAAGTCTATTAGTATAAAACTGTTAATTTAGGAAGCATCACAGGCAGCATGTAAATGACCATGTATTCTGTCTCAGGAGAAAGCAAAACACTGAACGTTAATAAGTGGCACCAAAGAGAGACAGTGAAGTCAGTCTGTGTTAGTCATTAGAAAATTTCCATTAGGGGAATTACTCTGTCTAGAAGTCCATTAGTGAGTTTCCTCTTTTAGACGTGCCTGTGACTGCGGTGAGATACCTGGAGCTATTAGACCTTTTACCTGCATTTTCCAACATTGACTTCAACTGACACTCAATCTTGTCGACTACGTGTGGGAAGAAGAGTAACCACAGTGCAATATAACAAAACATTTTACATGCACACACACTTCCTGCCATACATAAACCATCCATGTAGTTTTATCCATCACACTTTTACTCATTTTGTTAAAAAATATAGTAGAATAAATATAAGATATACAAATCCATAATTATCACCCCTTTTTCTTGTGAGTACTGTAAGTTGGAGAATATCAGCCAAACTAAAACTGTCACTATGAGCTCTCAGCTGAATAAACTGATAGATGTGGGATGAGGAGCTGCAAGAAGTTGCTGACTGCTTGACTACTGAAAAAAGAAACTGTTGACAAGAAAAAAAACACATATATACTAGAAACACAAAAGAGGAAGTGGAAGAAACTGTGAAAGGATGAGAAACACACTTTCAAAGTGGGCAAAGTGAAATATGAAGTTGGCCTATATGTGTTAATGCATGATAAGAACACTATGTCAGGGTATGCTGCAAAACCTTGCAGGTGTTGCAACAGGGACGCAGTCGGTTCCTCTTCGACAGAGATAAAGCCGCAAGAGTCCTGTGACTGTTCTGTGCCTGTATAATGATACCATGGGTGTAGTTTGAAATTGGTGGTAGATTATCTTTTGAAAGAAGAGAAAACTGTCATGAAAAAAAAAAGTCAGCAAGTAATGACTTCAAATCGAACGCAGTGGTTTGACATTAAGTACTATTGTTGACTTGTGCTTGTGTTTAATTCCACTATTAGAGCCAATTTTAAGTCGGTTGCGCCACCTGGATGTCGGCCGCTTTTCTAATTCCCAGCCATGTGCACAATTCATCATCTCATTTGCCAACAGTTCAGCGCAACTGAGCATTATAAATTGCAACTTTTATTTTCACTGGCAATGAACAGCATCCACTTGGAATAATTCCATTGTTTTAAGATCCAGGTCCTATTTTTGTAGGTTTATCCATCATTGTAATCGGTTATGATAACAACTTCATTCTTGAGTTCTGGGGATGTGATAACATCACTGTTAGCTAGGCACGTGAAACTGACCAGAACACAAAAACTACGCCCAAAATGTCCATTAAAAGTTGTCCACTGAAAAGAAAAACTGTGTATAAATCTAGCTGGTCAAACAGCGTGTAGGTCTGGGAAATCTGCCAGACATTTCCATCAGACCAAATGGGTTGTTTAATGTGGTTGAACTGGTGATTCAACCATATCAGAAGACCGGTCTAAATGCCCGACTGCTTGTATTGTTCAGTCTGGACTCTTTCTATGGACATCACCCTGTTCCCATTTCTCAAAAATGAGGTGTTGTTCTCATAACATGAATAATAACAATGGCCAAGCTATTTGCCTTCCAGTAACTATTTAGGACATGAAAATCCCAAAGCCTGGATGTTTGTTTTGGGTGCTTAAGGCTAAAATCTGCAACTTTCTGGGTTAAATTATGGTAATTTAATTACCATAAAAAGTATTGTTGGAAGTTCAGGCTGGTACTTCTACTGTGGCTTCACTTGGTGCTCATGTGCTGCTATTTGGTGTTCCTGCTGTCGGCCCACTACCTTTACAGCAATGCCAAATAAGTCTGCTCAAATTACACCTGATGAATTGTCATCCCCACGCTACTACAGTGTGTAATTTCATCACTTTAGCAAATGATGCATTAGATACCATTTTGAAGACATGCGGTCAGTTGAGGACATTTTGATTAACCTGATATCAGTATGCACAATAACACACAAGGCGTCAATGAGCAGAACAAGCAGATTTCAGCTTTTATCTTATGATAACAGCATGCAGCTTTGTGGTACTATTCAGAGTCTGAAATTACTCACACTCAGTAACTCAGATTGGAATTTATACTTCAACATCTTGGAAATGCACTGAACATACAGTATTACATTTCTATTTTGTATGTTCCAGATAATTTTCTTTGACATTTAAGCCAAGAAAACTAAATAGATACTGTAACAGGACATAACAATCAGCAGTACATTAGACACAGAAAAGTCTCACAAGTCTTGACACGCATGGCCAGCCTGCAAGTTTTATGACTTTCCCAGACTGGCTCTGACAACAAACCAGAGCCAAATAAATCTGTCATTACAACACGCAGTCTGTAGATGTTTTTGTTTTGTTTTGGGGATTCAAAAAACAAACATGACATGATACACTTTATTATACTAGTATGAAACAATATGACAGCAATAACACAACACTGTTTTTTTTTTTAACACTCCACCCTCATCCACCTGGTTGACTCTGGTGTGTGCTGCAACACTTCATTCATAATTCTGTAGACTTAAAGTCACTTCATGGGCTAAATACACAACCAAGAAAAATAATTTCATTACACGTTTGCTGTGCAGGTTATATTTTAGATTTCAGAGTGTGTTCAACAAACCCATTTCCTCTTTACGTTGTTAATCTGAATTTAAGACAACCACAAAGTAGTTCCATTATGTGTGAGTCAAAGCCGATAAGTAAGTATGCATGCACCAGTGCTTACATGTGAATTCATCTGTAATTACTGGCAGTTTCTTTTTTCCTCTCTGTCAGGACAGTTGATATCCAGCATTCCACCCTGTCAAAATCCAACTCAGGCAGGACCATAAACACATCTGATGCAAACAACAGATAATAACAGAGATGGGCACCTGGATTATAGCAGGTGCACAGAGGCTTATAACATATAACATGATATCTACCAGGAACACATACTGTATATAAAGTGCTACAAGCCTTAAGTTTATCCTGATTAAAGCTTTTTAAACTCATCTCTCATGCTGTTGCCAGGCGACTGGCTAACTTAAAGGAACAGTTCAATGTTTTTGGGAAAGATGTAAATTAGCTCTTTTTTTTTCCAAGTAACCAACTCCATGTGAGCTGCACATATATCTGAAAATATAAGACTAACTATTTGTCCACAAAGCGTGACATGACAATATTACTGAAGGTATTTTTAGGACAATGCCGTCTGGGAGCAGATAAAAGTTGGAGGGAAACTTCTTCCCATCACATATTTTCAGGTTCTGTGCACCAGTAAACATCAGCTAGGGTTCACTAGGCCCCAAAATCCTAAACCACAGAATCTGCACGGGCTGCCTGTTTGCAATTATCTTGTTGAATTTGTTTAGTCCCTGTTGTCTGTAAACTGGCTGAGATGCTCTTTGAAGGCGTAACATGTCTCAGTCGCAGCAGAGGAACATTTTGGAGGGATTACAAATACGATTTAATGATGCCTATCCCCAAAAATAAAAAAAAGGACATAGTAATAATTAAACCAAAAAAACTGAACGTTTTGTGTTGATAAAATGCACAAATAATCAGTTACTGAAACAAACAGCTGGATGATTCATGCTGTGTTGTCACACTTAATCAGCTGAAACAGTTTTTGATAAATTTGTTTACCACTTGTGATAGAAAAGTGAACACCCAACCAGGCCACAGAACAGCACAATTGGTCATCTAATATGTTTTTTAAGGCAAATGCTATGATTCATAACCATTATCTGATGCCAGTTAAAGTCAACTTCATGGAGGAGGAAGGGGAATATTTATGACTGGACTCAAAACCCC
>BRZM01002084.1:0-19925 GCA_033238685.1 Lates japonicus
AGACAAGCACGCTCATGTGACAGCGAAAAAGCAGAGGGAGACTAATCAGGGAAGCATAAAAAGCAGAGTGCAAGCCCGAGGCCAGCGGCTAAGTTAAGCTAAAGGACTAACCTACTGACCCACATATCTCACAGCCAGCAGTTAGTGTGAAACTCTAGCTTGCTAACTACCAGGCTGCCACTAGAAAGCTGAGTCACTGCGCCCAACAGGAAGATTCATAATTCAAACACTGATGAACATACTGTACCTGTAATGGAACAAAGTGAAACTCAATTGCACAAACCAAGCAGAGCTGAATTGAACCTAACCTTGCGCACAGAAACAGTCATTAAAGGATCAGTTCACCAAAATCAAAACATCTCCTCACTCACCACAAATGACGTCTAAACATACAGACAGTTTTGATTTTATGTGCTACAGAACAGGAACTGAAAAACTACTTTGAAGAGCTCAATGGCAAAGCATTTTTACAGGAACAATTACCCCACAGTTATACAGGATAATCCACAGACATCCCCGTGGACAGTTTTATTTGGAACTATTTCTTCAGTAAAAAGCAGTAATAGGGTTGTTTCTGGAAGGACATGTTGCTGTTGAGTTATCCTAATGTCATTTTTCAGTGCTTTGAGCGGCACAAATTAAATTTTTTCACCTTCATTGTACTGCAGTGGCGGCAGATGTCTAAGAGATGATTATCTCAAAGCCTCCGCAGATAAAACCAAAAATATCTGCATGACTTACTATCACAAGGGGCAACTGAGCAAATTTACCCCAAATTCCTACCTAGAGGAAAAATTACAATAATCATTACAGAAATTATAGAAAAGATAAACATTAGTAATGCACTGGTGAGCTGATGTATTGTATCAGTAAGAAAAACAAAGCCAGAGAACTCATTTCAGTTTCATTTCAGATAAGTCAAAGGGAGTTTTGTTTCTCTAACAATGATAGCATGAACTTCACTGAGCTTTTATACTGGCACATCTGTAAGAAGAGAGTATGCTAACACAAAATAATGGTTGTAGTAATGTGATGTAGTAATTGTTTGCTCAAATAGACAACTGGTATCAGGCCGAATAGCCAGAATTGAGAATAGGTTTCATCAAAAGTGGCTGAATACACCATTCCCACCATGGGTTCAAATTCCCTAACTACAGAATGTTTGGCTGTAAACAGTTGCACCAGTTGATCATCTGTTGTGTTAACCTGAACTTGCTGTTATCAAGTTAATGACCGCAGGTGTCACCAAATCAGCCAGGACTGACCGACTATAGTGAAGTGAACTAAAGCATGGGACCTCTGGGGTGCTTTGGCCTTCATGTAAACAAGCTGGTCATGAATGGATCTCAGTGTTCTGTAGTCTTGGTGAATGGGTGGCTACATGTGGCAGCAGCAGCAACTGGTTTAGCTCTGACCTGGAGTGTGTAAGCTCATGTGATGCAAACTAAACAGTAGGGAAGAGGGAGCGAGGTCAGAGCGTCAGGCCGGCTTACAGGAGAAAAAAAAAGAAAAAGTGGGTCACTTCTCATTGACAGAACTGCTGGAATGTGATGCCTGAATGAGCCTGCAGTTGTGATTTTTAACTATGAAGTAGGAATTAATCCCTGCAAATGAAAACTCAGCGTCAGTGTTTGTGTCTGCCTGCTGCAAATGCATTTCTTTCAGCACACATTTGGAAGTCCGGCCCTTTTATGTGCGTTTATCGTTTTTCACACAGTGCAGTTGAAACATAAGGACATAGAGTGACGGTGCAGGAACGTGTGCGTGTTGCAATGCAGTTCTGAAACTTTTCTGAAAATATGACAATTTCCCTTCCTGAGTCGGCTCAGGATCAGCTGAGTGTTGGTGTCATGCTGCCTCATTCACATCATCCCACACAACTGCGCAGCTCTGCTAGCTCTCTACTCTCGGCCCTTATTGTTCAAACACTCCCTCTGGCTGCCTTTGTATTCTGGCTCCATCCCTCTCCTCATAAAACTTCAGTATGTTCGCTGTTACTTTTAGATCTTACTCTGCTTTTACTTATTCTCACTGCTGTTACTCTCTCTGCCAGTGTTTCTTCCATTCTGTCGCTCTCCTTGTCATCTTTCATACTTGCCTTCCCTTCTTTTCAACCCAACTTCCCCGTTCCACACTGTTTTTTTTTTCCCCTCTCTTTGCTCCCATAACAGTGAGATGGTAATGATTGGTCCTGTCATCCGGTCAGCTTATCTGTCTGTGGCTGAAAGTGGTTTTGCTGGTGAATCATATCACAGCTGCTGGATAAAGCACCAGTACAACAAGTGTGAGTGTAGGAAAAAAGAGACCTAGATGTAATCCTTTAACTGAAGTAAAACAAGTCTCCTTAATTGGATTTATAAGGTCTTCACATGATAACAGCGATGTGTGGACAACAGTGAGTTCTGATGATTCAGAAAGGGCCTGAAATTATGTTCTGGGTGGCTTGTGTATTAGCTGATAAGGAAGGCAACATTAAACTGCCAGATTTTGCAATGGAGTTTGGTGTGATGCGCACTTGAGTACAAAGAGAAAAGAGAGGAAGAAGAAGAGAAAGAGAGGAAGTGGCACATATTAGGGGTGAAGCTAAGACAGCTCCCATTGTAGCAAATCAAAGCACCGCTAATTGGTACAATTACAGAGACAGGACAAGAGAGAATACAGAGCTGAGTATGTGTGTGAGAGAGAGGGAAACAAGCACACATTAGACAGAAGCAGATGAGAGTGTGCTTCAAGGTAAAATAAATTAGTTACACATGTTGTTTATGTAATGTAGCAACAACTAAGTGAAATATACTCAATCTAGCAAACAAGGATCTGCTCACTTCAAGATGGAAGAGGAGGAATTCTTTGAAGTCAGAGCACTGGAAGGATGAATAATTTACATCACATTTACAGTATAATGCAGTTTGAACCTCACTCAGCATTTATTTGCATTAGGGCTTATTACACTGACTTAACTGACCCTGATTGCTTTGTGTGATCCTCCCAAAACTACCACGAGTCAGGAGTGCTGCTGTTTTATGTCTCACTGGTGTGTGTTGTGTTACTGCAGGACTGGGAGCAATGATCTGAGGTGGAGCAAAGTGATGATCAACGGCTCGTGGTGCAGCGACGCCTGAGCCGAAGCGATGAGAAAAACAAACAGTTTGTGGCGAGGAGACGTCGCGCCTATAAATCTCTTTTTAATACCCCGCAGTCATGTTGTTTCCCCTCACAACAATAATTCACAAACAATCCAATAGTCGCTTCTCATAGGAAGGCCTGTTAGATAAAGTCATTACCGAACTACCCAGAGGATTTTTCATGACCAGACACACACACACGCCCATAAACACACACAAAAGATTTATATGTTACACTTATTGAGGCTCACGCACACGTTTCACAAATGATACGCTAAGCAATTACAATAGAAAAAAGCAACATAAGACAGCTATATGATACGTCTGTAGTCTAGCTGACCACATACAGCTGGTTTGCCATTCACACCCTCTCGCACACTCACAGGAAGGCAGCAATTATGACTTAATTCTCACTATCCGAGTCATCTGCAGGGCAGACAAGCCGATTCAGTTCAAAACAGATATTGAACGAAGCTGCCAAACAGACTGTAATCATCCCCTGTTTGCCCACTCTGCAACTAAGAGAGCACACTCGAGGCTATTTACTTCACCTCTGAATGAAATCTGGAGATATTACTCTCACCACAGTCATTGTTTCAGATCCAGAGCAGCAACTGGAGCGCTAATAACCTAAAAAGACCTCTCAGCTACGAATGTGGTTATGTGTGAATGGAATAAGAAAGCAAAAGCATTGTGTCAGATCTGGTGGTCTAAGTGGATTTCCCCCACCTGAGGCCTGTCTCCCAATAATGCCTTTGTCTCCGTCTGTCTGTTCACACACATACACATGATTTCATTTATTGTGTTTATGAACCTTGGAGTGCATAGTTGCATAATAAGGTACCTTTTTAGACTTTTAGATTTCTAACAGGGGACAACAGTTTTAAGGCCTGGTAACACCACTGTGTGGCGAAATCAGTTAATTCTGTGATCAGTGATTCGTTCAGGGGGTTGAAGTGAATCCGCAAAAATGTTTGCATGGTGTCAACTTTGACTTGTGAATTCACCCTGTTGACCAACAGCAAGCCCTCCCACCAGTGTTGACATTTAACGGGAACAGAAAGTCAGAGGGTCCAAAACAGAGGAAGCTATTGCAGCGTATTAGCAGTGTAAACCACTCCACAGAGGAGGAACAGTTTGTGGACAGTTATAAGACAGGAATTGACTGTGTAAAGTTTAGAAGGCGTTAGAAAAATTTCAGCTTCCAGCATTTAGCTCAGCAACAACAGTAAGTGAACTAGCAGCCCTACAATTAGTCCCCATGTCACCAAGCCCAGAGAACTAAATATTTTGTGCAGACACGCAGATTAATGCCACTGTGCCACTTTCTGCCGTGACCAGGCCTTTACTCCTTTTTTTGATATACTGTTTTATATTTTGATCAAATATGTATATTTTAAACTTCCTGCTGCCTCCGAGTCTGTCTCTTGCTCATACACACATATCCGCTCCGCCTCCTTTTCTCCATTTACTCCATCTTTTCCCATTCCTTCAGATACACCTATCAGGATGAGCCTTTCAACCTTCACTCACCCCCCCACCCCACCCCCCACCCCCCGCCCCCGCATTAAGCTTTGCACATTTTCAACAGTCAAACCTCATTTCACAGCATAAAGTCCATATGCTTGTAGAGATGGGGGCTTTGAAGAGACTCAATACTCTCCATATTCTCCTAGGTGGTCCATCACTCTCCATGAAATCCAGCAGATGGGTCCATAAATAGAAAATGGCTAAAGTGAGGTGCTTTCAACAGCCAAAGTATGTTCTTTGAACTAAGCCTGAGTGTAGAGATTACCAAACATGAGGAAGGAGGAACTGAGAAATTCAAGTCTTAAAATCCAGCAAAGTGTTTTTTGTTTTTTTTTTGTTTTCATTCTGATTCGTATTCTAGCCAACCAGCTGCAGTTTTAAGAGCAAAACATCCAATCTGAAACTGGGGTGAAGCAAATTACCTATTTTTATTGGTTTAAAAAAAAAAAAAAACAGGCTCTTAATGTCACAGTGACCCATGGGAGCAAAGAACTTCTAAGAAATTTGAGGAGAAAGAGAAATCAGACACAACAAACTACAGAGAGAGATGGGTTTCCTCTCAGTTTTCTGCTGGGTAACAGACAAAAACACTCCCTGCTGTGATATCAAATAACACCCATGGGGTTCTGCAAACACAGGGGGAGGGAGATGGCCAGAGTCAGATCATAAGGCATGTTTTCATAACACACACTTTCCCTTCCTTGCAGGTGTGTGTCCATGTGTGTAGGTGTCCATGATATGTGTCTAAGATCTCTTCTAACAAGCTCCTCTTCAAAGAGTCAGTGTTTAGGACTGAGAGGGAAGGAAAATCCTGCCTCTTCTCTTGTAACACACACATGTAGACAGACAGGAGTACTGGAACACAATCCAGAGTCTCCTGAGAACAAGACATAGCATTTTCAAATACCTAAACCCAAAGCATGCAGGATAACATCCAAACTGCTCTTTTTTAACTCCTCTTACCTTCGTGTTCACTAAAATGCACAGCTGGTTTATACAGACACAACAGCCTCTTGGTTCTACAGCAAGATATAACGTTGCTACAATCTCAGACTATTTAGTTCAGAGCCAACTCTTCTACCTGTGATAGTGACCCAAAAACGTATAACTATAATAAACGTATAATTGAAACAGCCAAAATAACACAGTGTTGATACCTAGAGGTGCCATGTGCGAGACTACCTGTGAGGATGTAATTACCTCAGGTACCTAGCCCAAGAACTGCCCAATAATATCAAACTCAGTAATGAGTCTGAGAGAAGCTCCAATGGGGACAAGAGAAAATTAACTTCGCATCCAGTAGGTCAGTTCCTGTAGCTTTAAAGTATTAGTGTTATAATGAACTTAAGTCAGAGCAGAGGTCAGCCATGAAGTATGTTATCCTCTTGTTTCCTGAGGTCAGCAACATGCCTACAGATGTCCTCTATCAATACTTAAACGTCCAGTAGAAAACAACTTCTTTTACAACTGAACTAAGCAGAAATCTCAGATTCACAATGATAAATGACTTTTTTCACATCTTTGCTGTTCAGCTTGAAGTAACGCTACCGCATAGAGAATATTTCTATAATAAACTGACCACACACCACATGATGATGACACACGATGAGTAATTAAACCACCGCCTATTGTCATCGCTACCTTCAATACTGCAGAGCACAACGATTTTCTGTCTTGCCACTGTTGTCAAACTAACTTTCACCCAGTTTGCTGCCAAACAAAGGATGTCAAATACACAACCTCTGAGTTTACAGAGTTACACGACAAATTTCAAATCTTACCACAACCTGAGATGTGTGGTGAAATGTCGTCATAAGACTGGGCTACAACGGCCTGTTTCCTGTTCTGGCATTGACAGCCATTTAATTATGGCTCTGACATATGGGAGGATCATTCAGCAGATACATCTGATTTCTCATTATATGTTTTTCCCTAACATATATTTAAAGAGAAGTCTTTATTGAGTACTTTCTTTCAGTACTCAATCATGCTCAAATGTAGTTAGTGTAGTATATGTTACTTACGATCCAAGCCGTTGATGTACTTCATGGATATCTCACAATGTCCCCACACAGCGCTGACGATGGGATACAACTTCTTGCCTTTCAGCCCTCTAAACGCCACTCCTAGATACTGTCCGTCCACCATGAAGCTCAGGGTCCCTTCATCCATGTCCAGAATCACTAGCAGAGAGTCCGGCAAGGTGAATGACTCGTCCGGCTCCAGGAAACAAGGGTAAGATGGCAGCGAGCTGTGGGCCCGGTTCTTACTGTCGTGGTAGAGCCGGTTACGTCCCAGATCCCAGCCCCAGGACTCACTGTCCGACCCCACCAATGCTGTGTACCCGACAGAATGCAACGGAGCTTCTGAGGTTGCCACCCCGACCACAGCATGGGTGCCTCGTTGCCGGGAGGGCCAGTGGATCTTCCACACATGGAGACCCCTGGTGTATCCAACCCGCCCCCGGATGCAGTCCGTGCTCTGAGCAACTGGGTGGCGGTGAAATGTCAACTTATCGTCCTCTTTGATGAAGATGTTGAGCGAGCGGTCATCTGGATTCCATGCGTGACGTAGCTGGGTCTCTAGTCCAGAGCATGGCATGTCCAGCAGGAGATCCAGCCGAGGAGGTTTGGAGAAATCTGGGCCCCTCAGCTCTGGGTGCTGCCGGCGATGAGCTGAGGGCCGATATGACGGGGAGCCACCGCTTTCCCCGCGACCGTCTACCGATTTAATGCCACCAGAAATCTTCTGGCCCATGGCTGCGATGGATGGGTTGACAGAAAGGAAGGGGAGTGGGGGGATGAAGGGGGAGAGGGTGGTGTTTGTGCAGGTGGGCGCTGCGCTGTGTGGAACTCGACGTTACCTCATCAATGCGGTGGAGCTGAGAGAGAGTTCCTAACTGGAGAGTGGTGGAGGGAGATGAAGGTGATGAATGAAAGACGTGTGTGATCTGGTTTCATGCCACAAATGTCTTCAGAAAGACAGAGTGGGTGCCGCTCCTGTTCAGAGAAGGACCAGAGGAAAAAAAAAAGATTAGAAAATAGGTATTAACCTCCTGTAATTGTCAATCACTACTAGTTTTCAGCAAACTATGGTCTCAGGACTGAATTAGAAAAAGAAGAAGAGATTCACAAAGAGATGATGATTGAGAGAGAAAGGAAAAAAGTAGGAGAAAGACAATGGCAAGTGTTGGCAAACTCCTTGTTTCACAGATTTTGTGTGGCTTTGTTTTGATGGGAATAAACAATGAACAGGATGATAAACACACACACACACAGGCACAAATACACACACATTTGCTCTGACTCATCCTGCATCCTCCCTGCAAACCCATGCGCCAGCAACAATACATGCATGCAGCCTCTCCAAACACTCCCCAGTTGTGCAGCATTGCCCAGATCTGAGGTTGGCTCACTTTCATTTAGGTAATGTAATTTTAATGAGTATAGCCTGAGTTTGTAGAAATATCAACACAACAGGAGGGAAACAAAAACACCAGGTAATAATTAATCTGCAATCCTTTGTGCAACAGAGTTGAAAAAGTCAGCCTGACTCAAGCTTACCCTCACAATTTAATGACACTGTAGATAGCATGCATTAGTACAACATACAGTTTGTGTTCCTGTGTTCATTTACACAAAATACCCAATTTCTAGTAAGCAATAACTGTTGTTAATATTGTGGTTTTATTTTTAGAACATAATTTCCATTTTTGAGTCATTTTCAGTGTAGTATGTTAGTTTCCATTGTGGGTGTTGGGGTTTTAGTTTAGTTTTTAATCAGTTTCTTTTTAATTCACTTCCGGTTTTGGTTTATTGGGTTAAAGATGACAAAGTGTTGAAAAGAACAGATCATACATTTTTGTATGTTCACGTTCAATTTATGGCGATTAAAATAATGTTAATAAAAAACAGTCTTTCTTATCTCATTTAGTTAACGCACACATGAAGAAAATTACAAAGTTTGAAAATAGAAAAATTACTTCTCAAAGATGATCTCATACACACACACATAGCTCTGTGTGGTTTAACTGACGTAGTGACCTCTTCCAGGAATGGCAGCTGGTGCTTCCTCTTCACAGGAAAAGAGTCAGTCACACCTCGTATAGACAGGGAAGTGGATGACGAAACTCTCTGCATGTCTCACATATCTGCTGCCTCTCCCGCCACAAACCGCAAAGCAGCATTTATTTTTATGTGTTCGCTGAACTGATGCTTCTTCTGGTAATGCTGTCTAACACCTCAGTAGAAGTGATGCACAACTTATTATTTATGTGTCAATACTGCACTGCCTACAGATACATTAAAAATGGGGAAGTATAAAACAGATACAGGAGATCAAACCTCAGCTGTCCAAAAGTATTGTCTCAGTCTATACATGAAATGGTTACTTAAGCCTAGAAAACCAATGATATCGAGCTAAACACACACTTCAAAAAGTTCACCTTAAACCAAGGTCACTGCTTGTCTTCCTTAAAATGTAAGTGCTGTAAATCTAATATAAAAAGATGTGCAGTGTATTTATTTTTAACCACATATGGATGACACAAGCACAGGTATTCCCACTAAGCGAGTCAGCCACTGTAACTGAGACTGAGGGTCATTCTGTAATTCTGTGTAAAATCCCCCCCCCCCCAAACACACACACACACACACCTCTGTCTCACTTTGATTCTCTCTTTCTTTTGCTGTGAATGAGGTAATGGCAGCTGGCAGCCAATGTGTGCCACCAACTAAGTTCACTCCTCAGCGTGAGAGGGTTCAGTGCTCGGGCACACGGGCACACACACACACACACACACACACACACACACACAGGCAGCTGTCTCAGTGTGTGTCATCATGGCTGGCAGGTGGGTTAAGGGTGGACCCTGCATGGAAGATTCCAGAGTCATCACTGCCAAACTTCCAGCCAAAGAAAACACTATTTAACACTGTACAAACTCTCAGTGTGTTTGTGTGTGTCTCAGCTGGCCCAGTCTGGCACCACATGCGAACGACAATCTGGCATTACGGGCTGTCATCAAGGAGGCACTTGACCTCTGACCCCGTGTCGTCACGGTCACCGTTGCGTAGTAACCTCTCAAGAGGCTGGTGGTGGGCTGGCGCAGCGTTTGCTGCTGCGAATAGCGGCAACATGCTTCCACCATCTGTTGTTTACTCTCCCTCCCTCCCTCCATCTCTCCCCTCCATCTCTTGCTTCTTCTGCAGCCAACTCATTTAGGACCAGCCACACTTGTTCTCTCTCCCTTCATCTGTACTTTCAGCTGGGTTAGACAGGTATGGAGGAGACAGGAGATCATGACGCACACATACATAAATACAAAATGTAGGTTGCTATGGTTTAGAGCTGCAACCAGTTACTTTTTCATTTAGTCTAGAAGGTAAGAAAATAGTGGAAAATCAAAAATTTTCCCAGTAACAGTTTCTTCAGATCACTTCATTTGTCTAACCAACTGTCTTTGTATCACATAGGATTAAGAAAAGCAGGAATTCCTCAACTTTCAGAAACTGAAACAAGAGAATTTGTAATTTCTTGTTATAAAAATAGCTGTCAATTAATGATCTGTTGATCAGCTAATCGAATAATCGTTTCAGCTGTACTATACTGTGCTGATGTTCTGACAAGTTACATTAAAATAGAAACTATTCTAAACGCCTCGTCAAAAAGTGGGAAAGGATGAGATAAGAAGGCAGACAGAGGGCAGACGGACGGCAGTGTGCACCTGGTGTGTGGGTTGGCTTCATCTGGCTTCTCCTGCTGTAGTACTAACAAGCTCCAGTCACTAAAAACCTTGCGAGAGCTGTGTGTGTGTGTGTGTGTGTGTTTGTTTAATACTGTACAAGAGGAGGACACAGTGTGTCTGCGTCTCTGCCTCAGACTGTGTTTCATTTTAAACTGCCCAGTGAGCTCTGACTGGGCAGACAGGCTTTGAAGTCACACACAAACACAGACTCACACACAGGGATGGGAAACTACTGAGGAACCTCTCACTCATACAGCACCACCCTTAGAGAACAGACCAGAGATGTCTGTGGGCTTTTCCGCAGAAATTTTGTCAAGCTCTCCAAAGCACCGTGTCTAAATATGACCTTATGACTAACAGAAACCATGTTTTCCATGTAATGCAGAATACGGTGGAGTCTACTGTACATGTGTGATTGCTTGTTAGTGTCTGGGAGGGCCAATCAAGGACAACTGCTGACCAACAAGGCCCCAGAGAATCAGGCCTAACAGCATGACAGTCCAGTTTCTATGTTCGTGCATGAACGTCTGGTCTGAGAGTGTGCTTGTTATCATCCCAGCCACCTCAAGACACAGTGACAGCAGCAGAAACAGCTGTTGTCTTGCACCACTAACACTGCAAGTAGAAACAATGGGCTTTGTTTAGAAATGTTAATGCACAGTCAAATGCAGGTGAGGATATTTTAAAAGGTTGATCAATACCACATTCATATTTGTCTGTTCAATATAAGGCTAAATCTAGCAGCTGCTCGGCTTAGCATAAAGACTGGAAACATGGGGAAACAGCTAGCCTGGTTCTGTCTAAAGGTAACAAAATTCACTTACCAGTACCTCTAAAGCTCACTAATGAACACGTTAAATATGTTGTTTGTTTAATCTGTATGAAAGTGAAGTGCAAAATGACAATCTGAGCTTTTGAGGGGGACTATTTCTTGCCAAGACTACCTTCTTAACATTACATAAAGGTTGCCGGGCGACCAGCAGATCCCATTACCTTCATGTTTCAGTCTTTACACTAAGTTGAGATAACTGGCTGCTGGCTGTAGCTTTATATTGAATGGTCAGACGTGTGATTGGCATCGGTTTTCTCATCTAACTCTCTGCAAGAAAGCTAATGAGCATATTTCCCCAAATGTCAAAGTATTCCCTCAAAGCATTTTCTTTCTCCTCAGAGCAAAAAGTTTATGGCCTGCAACAAAGCTGATCTCAATTTCAGCCAAACTTCATGACTTGCCCCCAGGACCACTGAGACACCAGACACAGTCATTTGGAGAGACAGTGCGCCCGATGAAACATTTAATGAGCTGCAAGTAAAACATTTCATGTGTCTGTTTCGGTTATCACATAAGAGATTCAGCAGACTCCCCCTGAAATATTGAGACATCTGTCTGCATTAAAAAAATCTCGGCAAAATTAACTTTTTGACTCACCTGTCAAGGGTCTGTGAACTCAAATTATTCCAGTCATTGAGAATTCTGATTTAAGTATAGAATTAGGTACTTGTGTTAATTTAAAAATTGCTCTCTTGCTGATTTGTTTGTCAAGCTTGAAAAGCTGCAGAACTCTAATAACAAGGAAACAATTTTGAAGTTTGAGGACAGGCAAAGGCCAAACTAATTTTCCATGTCTCATTATAACAGATGGATTGTAGTTTTGCTCATCCCTGTGTTCTTGTTGTGCCTTTTTTTGCAGACTTTTATTCATGGGCCTAAACTTAGACCGTATCACTTCATCCCCAACCATTACATAACTGATTTTAACCGCTCCAACCTTATTTGAACCTGAACTGTCACGATAAATTACAGCAACTTTGCCTCATCCCTATGACGTCTGAAAGATGAATCACAAAGTGGTCACTTCTTCCACTTTCCACTCCGGGGGGGGGGCATTTTGGCACCACAGAGAAAAGAAAACAGAACTCACATGCAGCCACAAACACACGCCAACAAACACACACACACACATTTACATTATATCTCCTCATAGCAAACAGCTCTACCCACTAGATTAAACAAACTACCATCCTCTCTACATTGCTGACATTCATTCCTACTGAGGGAATCCCTGGGTAGCTGAAGATGCCAGAGCGAGACATAAACTGTATCGTCTGGCTCCTAACAGGATGTCAAAATACAGACAGAGACTCAAGACTGGGTCTTTAAACGTATCACACAGAAGTGGTGAGAAGGAGTGGTGCACTCATATAGTGATCTCTGGACTTATTAGGCAGTTGTGGAAGGAGATACCACCACTCTTTAAGCACTGTCTCTCTTTGTGGGTAACTCTGTTTCCTTACACATCTTTCTCCTCTATCTTCACCAACTTTCTCTCCCTCATTTTTCCTCCGTTTTCTTTCCTATTCTGCAATCAATTTGTCTCTGTCCCAGTCTCTCTGCCTGTCTTTCTCTCTCTCTCTGTCTCTCTGCCGTACTGTACAAATAAATCCACAGAGACTACAGCAGAGCTGACATCCTATCAACTGGTCTCCCAGGCCTGCCGTTAAATGCCACACCAAATGCCCCAGCGTCTACCATGCGGCAATCAATGCGAGCTCAGCATGGAGGAAGAGCAAAGTCTGCAAAACACCGAACACAAGTGAATTCACACGCAGCTGCATGCTACTGCACATGCTCCCTGCCGTCCCCGTCACACAGAGATGAAATTGCCTATGTACAAATGACCTTTTTACGTGAGCCTATGGTTGCCTTTGGTGAGAAAAATTCCCTCGCTCTTTTTCTCAGACTTACATTGCTGAACTGAAATTTAATAGTTACCTAAAAATAAAATGCACTGTATTTTTGACAGATTGAAACTCAGAAAATATATAAACGCACACATACATACAACACACACACATACACACTGTCTGCACCTAAGTTTTTACATTTCTCTCATGCCTGCTGTGACACCTTAAAATCCATGGTGCCCTGAGGGAGGACCATTAGTGCAACAGTGACTGAGCACACCTCAACAGAAAGCCTATTAATCTCTCTCTCACACATATGGATACACACACACACACACAAATGGATACACACACACACAAGGCCTTGGTGGTGCCATCTATAAAGCTCTAGGGAGTTGCAGTAGATTCAGGTGGCAGATTCACAACCCCAGCAGTAATGAAACTGATTCAAAGTCTTCTCGAATATGACGCACTGCTCCTGATGCTGCACTCATTTAACATCCATAGCTCTTTCACCAGAGAGTGATGAAATATCAAAAATTTTTTTTCCCTCTCTTGCGTTGTGGAATGACATCAGGAGTGGCTTTCCAGTTGCTCATCTTCATCAGATTCAGTGGGTGGTTTAAGAGGGAGGTTCAGTAGTTCTTTGCAGAGGTGAAAGTATTAGTCACTTAATTAGCTAAAAACTCAATAGATCGTCATTTAAGCTGTTTATGAAGAAGCAAGACTAAATATATTACACAAATGAATACCAATCTATTCAGTATTTCTGTCTCGACGACAGACTGATGCTTGCTGCTTGAATGGGTGTAAATGCCAAATCTCCATAAGCATTTGCTGCTTTTCTCTTTTTTATTTAACTGTAAATTGAACATGATTGGGATTGTGAACAGGTGGTCAAACAAAACAACAATTTGAAAAAACTCTGGAAAAGTGCATTTTTATCTTATATATCTTTATTTTATAGACTAAGCAGTTCATTTGGTTAGTCAAATGATAATCAAGAGATAATGGAAATACTTGCAGTCGTAGCTCTGTGACACACACACACACACACACACACAGATGCTCATGTTTTATGATTGGGGCACTTGTCTCTCCCACCACGGTGTTCTCCAAAATTGCTCTGTGCAGACTGGAACATCGGGTTCTGTGCCAGGACATTTGACAGGGAAAAGTACATCCACACAAGCATGCACACACAAAAACAGCGCGATATCGAAAAACCTCCCCACTGTTCTCAAATTACAACCAGAGAAAGGGAGAAAATGAAGAGAAAGAATGGAAGGAAATTAAAAACAGTGCCTAAAAAGAGCATTATTTAAATAAAGGGACTAACTCTAAAAAGGCTGAGCCTGTGGATGAGGAGGGCTGCGTAGACCTGAGTGAAATAAGGAGAGAGAGAGAAAGAGAGAGCACAAACAATGGAGGAGATGGAGATAGAGAGAGAGAAACAGAGGTCAGCTGCTGACAAAACAAAAGGATAAAGTCAGAAAGGAGAGCTGCTATCTCTCTATCCCAGGATGGACCACACAAACACACCCTCCCACCCCAATCCATAGACTAAACACAAGGCAGCGAGAAAAGCTACTGTGGGCAGCACAGAGCAAGCCGGCAGATTAAGGGTGTTTGTAACGTATAGACAAACAGTGTGTTTAAAAATAGAAAGCAGGATCTATCCTATTATTGTATGTGAGCGAGGGAAATCCTAGGATAGCTTATCCAAGAACTCTCAACTCTATCTCTACAGAACAAAAGCAGACACACACACACACACACACACACACAGGGGTATCCCTGCTGGCCAGCTGGGGCCCCGAGACCATTAAGAAAATTAAAGGCGACAGAAGATGAGCAGGAGGAGGGGAGAGAGGGAGGAAGAGGAGAGGCTAGAAAGACGATAGCATCCATGTGGAGAAGAAAATGTTAGGAGGTATCATTAATAGGTTAACAGCAGCTGCAGTGTGTGGGCTGATCTTGTCTAATGTAAAAAAAACTAGAATGAAAAATTACTCATACTACAGCTACTTAAACCTCAGACATGTATGTTGTTTATCACAGTATAAACTGTCACAGTTAATACTGCATCGCAGATAGTTACTGCACAGATACTTCCTCGCCTTCACAGCACATTAGCTTGACGCCCCGAAATAGCAACAGTCTCTTTCAGATGAGACATATTTCAGCGATGACACACTACACCTGTATACAACACAACAGATCAAGACGCGACGGTGAATTCAGACCGCCCCATGCCTCGCTGTATGAAGCTGTTCAGCCTGAGTCCATGTTCAAATCCAGACAGCAGCCGCAACACAGTTAAACTCCTCCAGCCAGCCGCCGGCAGCAAAGAGCCTGAGCAGACAGGAGGAAGAGAAGACCAGCAGTCAGTAAGTCCGGTTCGAGACAGAGAGAGACCTCTTCCTCAGAAGGCTGCCTGTTCTCTTCCTCTCCTCCTCCTCCTCCTTGTTCCTCCCTCTTTTCCTCCCTGAGCTTATCTGTCCTGAGGCCATCACTTCTCCTCGCCCCCCACCTTCGACAACACTCCAACTCTAATGTGTTTCACAGCGTCGTTACGGCCACTGACAACTACAGCTCCTAACAGACTTTTCAGCCCGACTCCTGCTCAGTTCCTTCAGTCTTTCCAAGAGAGCGAGGTGAGCAGAGGGAGAGAGAGGGGAGAGAGAGGAGACACAAGGGCTGAAAGCCGATCCTGATCTCATCAAGCAAAGTTACCAACAGCAACCAGACCGGCAGGCAGCTGAGAGAACACCCATCTGCCTCCTCCTCCCTCCTCCCTCTGATTCCACTCTCTACAAAGAGTCACGCCGAGCCAACCAACCCAACCACCAAACCAAAGTCCCCTCCCCTCTGTTAGAGACACACCATCACACACGTGCACATAGACACTCCACACGTGCTGCATATGCTGCACGAGTGAGCATGCACATCTCAGGCATTAAGGTGAGAGAGGCCTGTCATGTCCTATGTGTTACCAGACGAGGCGGTTAAAGTTAAAAATACAAACATCCAATAAGAATAACACTTGATTAAAAAGAAAATGTAGAACCAACAATAGAATAGGTGCTCATGGAGAGAATATAGAATATTGTTGCAAAGCATAAAGCATTATTTTTTATACTCTACATTTCGTTATTAACACATGACATCCAGCGCCTGTCTGAGCGATGACCTGTGAACTGTTTTGTTCTGCTCTGTTGCTCTTCGTTGTTCTTTCCTGTTGTCATATTGTATATTTGCTCATCTGCACATTACCGCGTGAATTCTTGGTTTGAGGTGATGTGATGACTAAGTTCATTTGTCAGCCTTTTCCCAGCTACATCAAATACAAAGTCGTGAAGTGAGGACAGCTTTGGAAGAGCGCCACTTCTTTCTCCTTCACTACTGGTATTTTCTCATCTCCATGTGGCATTTGAAACAAGCCACATAAATGCACATTCAATATCAACACAGCCACATGTGCACAGCCTTTTACATGTGGAGGGTGAGACAGACGTCAGTGTTCGCAGTCAGGTGACTGAGGCCCAGCCAGCTCACTTCCTGTATGGACTTTTCTCAGGATTATCATACCACTAGGGAACTAAACTTCACAACACCACCCTCCCGCTTTATCATTGCCATCATTACGTCACATGTTCAAGCCGAGTATTCATGTAACATGGTAAGAGGGAGTTATGATAGTAACGGTTTTGTCTGACTTTTTCTTCAGACATCTACAATTAACGAAGAGGATGCATTTAATTAGGAGCTGGTAGTCAGCGACACACACAAATGAACGCCACACACTTAAAGGATGGTTATTTAGCAATCTGGCTGACTGCTCATATTGTCAGCAAAGTTTAATGTAACAAAACCAAACTGAAAACAACTCATCTAGTTTGCGCCAGAGCTAAACAGTGTTTCCAAAAAATACTGAACTTTTACTTTAAATTTAATGTATTTATATAGTGTGTAACTTGCTTACACTTGGAAAACCTTATATGTATTGACTAAAAAAGTTGATAACTGTTCAGCACAATGTTCCTGTAATAATAATAAAAGTGTAACTGTCAAAGCCAGTGAATTGACCCTTATTCAGACTGAAAGCTGGAACAGAGGAAATGTGCAGATCTGTGCCAAACACACACCGGGCAGCTATGGATCACCTGAGGCAGACATATGGGTTAGACACATGACCTTTCCCCACAAACAATAATACTCTAACCTCAACGCCCTGACTGACTCTATTCTGTGTAGACAGCAGCCGCTTGGTAATAATGTATATTTTTGAATGCAAGCAGTCACTGTAGGCTTAATATATAATACACATGGTGTAGGGAAGGAGGAAGAGGAGGGTGGAGGATGAGAGGTTAGAAACTGGCAAAGAATCTGAGTTCATTTCACCTAAAGTTGTCATGTGAGGTCGTCTAGGTTTTATGGTTTGGGAAATATTTTTGCTGATGTTTTCCGGGTTTTAAACAGATTTAGTTAAAGAGGATGCCTATTTGTAATTTTGGGCAGCGTGTGCACATGAAATAAATTTAAATTTTTGGTTGTTTACACTCAGTTTTTAATTCGTATTAATCCTATCACTACTATTTTGTAATCCAGCGTGCTGCAGAACCATCAGTTCTTCCACAAAGGCTAATTAATGTTGTTCCTTCCAAATCGGGGTTGGGATTGTGGAAGTCTGATGGTAATACGTACCCAAGAGACACGACCTGACGACGCTGCACTGATAGTAAAGGATCAAATTCTTTAGAGACAGTGGCTCATCAGGAGTACATGACTATATCTTTTGGCCTCTTTTACTGCTTCTAATTTGATGTTTAATTTGCATGTAAAATACAAAACTCATTAAACCCAGCCCCTAATTCTGCTGGATTAGAGGCTTTTCCGGTTTTAGTTTTGGGAGGCTTTGTCAAACCAGTGACTTCAAAATTGATTAGTTGTCCAGCGTCAACCAGTAATCACACATACCGTATGTGAAACCCTGAAAACATAAGCCTGAGCACGTAGCATTAGGTGTTAAAGATACAGTCCTTGGTTTATTTGACCACTTTAATGCTTTGTATTTCTGTATATTTGTTTGATTATGAAGTCGATCTAAATTTGAAAATTGCAGAAGTCAGGATTTTTTGTGTTTATATGTAGAATGTATCTAGCTGATTGTTCTCTCAATACACCATTGTTCGCATCTGACTGTCAGTATCCATTTATGCCACTATGTGAATTGGGTTGTACACTGCTGCACAAATCCATAAAAAAATTCCGCACATTTTCAGTTACTCTACGGTCTAATAAAAGGCTGAAGATTCATTTCTATCATCCTGAATAAGAATCCAAAGATATAGTTTGACATCAAAGTCAAATTGAGAAGTGAGTTCATGTACATCCCCCATCTTCTTGCTGACCCTCACAAATTGCCCCCTGATTTTTCTAATTAGGGCACATTCACACTTAAGGGACCCCATGGGGTCTGGGGACAGTGTGGAGAGTGTATGTGTGTGTGTGTGTGTGTGAGTTAATCTGCAGGACAATGGGGCCCTGTCTTCACCCCACACACACAGAGAATTAGGGGCTAGTCTCACAGCTGAGTGCTTACTGACAATAGAAACTGGAGGCGGTGTGTGTGTGCATTTGTGTGTGTGTGTGTGGTGTAAAATGCGTTCTGCTTCCTGCCAACACACGTGTCAAATTAAAGCCATCCAACTGTCCACATGGTGGCCCAGGGAGAAGTATCACAGAGAGGGATTGATAGATGGACAGCAGGGAGGAACTTCGAGTGCAGAAGAAAGGGAAAAGGAGGAAATCCGGGGTCTGAAACATGCAGCCTCAAAAGGGTGAGGACATAGAGGAGAGAGAGGGAGGAGAGGGAAAAAAAAAGGAACAGTAGATGTAGAATTACCGTGGTACAGATGGCAAGAGAGAAAAGCACAGCAGCACGCATGTCTGGTTTGAGGTAATAGTCAAAGAGGACTGATGGAGGACACGCCAGTTTATTTTTGTGTCCAGCACCACGTTTTCACAGGAGCATCAGCACACAGAAACATTTATATTCCTGTACTTAGGAGGACTTGTTGATTGTGTTCTTCTGTAATTATCTACTGCGACCTAGAACTGTTTTACTTCTAATTTAAAGGAATAGTTCATCAAGCTGGGACATTTGTTTAGCTGTTGTTTTCACAGAGGTTTAGATGAGAGTGTCATTTATGGTTTTATGAGCACAGTGTAAGAAGAAGTAACACCTGCATGATTCCTAGCAGCTCAACTTCATTGCTTTTGCAATGGATTACAGTATAACAAAATAAACAGCCAGTGTTCATCATTTCATAACCTTCATTGCCACTGCTAGTACCTCTCTTTTGCGTCTCTACTGATTGATCAGTTTTCTGTTCTTTGAATCTGCTAATGATGCAGCAGCAAGTGTAGTTGCTGTATGTGGTATTTTCTTTATTTCCTCGCAAGCGGAACATGCATACGTGAACGCCCCAGATAATTTCGTAACAGAGAGATCTTCAGGCTTCATCAGCCTGTAGTGCTGTTTAACAACTACTATGTGGATATTACATATTTGTATAACCCCAATTTCTAACTTCATATTTCCTGTCTTTAGTTTTTATTTATAACCTTGAACTAACCTGATCAAACCTAGATTCATTTTAATGGCCCCTTAAAGGAGCAACTAGTGGTGAAATGTACTGCACGAGGGTTGTCCTCATCTCTTCGCCAGGAGGACGCCCATGAGATGAGAGCACCAACATTCAGCTGTCATACCATGTGAACACAAAAAGAAAGGCTCACTGAAACACACAGGCACTCCACCTCATACATGTTTTACA
>BRZM01002084.1:56866-84604 GCA_033238685.1 Lates japonicus
AGACAAACCTGTAACATTATTATCACAGACAACTCTAAGTTCAGCAACACAGCATGAACATTTACTGCTGACAACAAAGAAAGTCATTAATAATGTCACAGATCTATTGAGCTAACAAAACTTACAGTTCATTTGTTTTTTTCAGACCCTGTTCACCCTGCTAAGTAACTGTGTTACACAATTTGGGGTAACAGAGTTTCTACAAGCTAATACATTTCCATCATTTACCCCCCATTTACATCTTGTCAAAACAATGTATACATTAAAACTGCAAGTCTAATTGTATTAACCCATGGTATCCATACCCTTATCTCTCTAACTTTCGAAAGTTCTGATATACTCAATATAACATGAGCCAGAGAAAGACTACACCTAAAGCTATCAAACACAATGTTCATTTAACAATATTAATTGACAATTTCAAGGTATTCCTATCTATGCATTTGTTACAAAAATCTTATAATTTATTTGACATAAGTATCTACATATCATGTAGTTAATCAAAACTAACATTGGTAAAGTTCCTTATTGAAATTAAGGTGCAAAAAAGCAACAAAAATTAACATGTAGTGTCATCCTCCTTGCTTGAGACAGTGCAGGAGGCCTGGGAGCCTTGAACCCGCGCTGGCTCCATTAGCCCGAGCACTAGAGGCTGAGCTTCCAGGAGGCGTAGAGTGATGGAGGAGGTTGCAGTCTGGTCTTCACCACTTCCAGGGACAAGTTAAAATAACACTGTACCTCCATCACAAAGGGAACAGGAGAGGTGTTAAGGAAAAAGGACAGAGAAAGGTTCTTTTTACTCAATCAATTCATCATAAGGTGTAACAATATCATTATAATATTTGGTCCAAGTCCGCATCTTTATTTTGCCTATTATTCCTCTGCCAGTTTTTACTTTTTATAAATTTAATTCTGGTCTCCCCAATCACTGAGTAACACAATCTATTCCTTTCAGCTCTAAAATTATCTAGGGTGGGCACACATCCACACACCATGACCTGGTGTTGTGATACTATGATATATAAGCTATCAGACGAATATTTGACTGATAGTTCAGTTCAGAGAAACGACTGCAGCTCAGTGTAACTCTATCAACTTTGCCAGCTTTTGCCATCTGAGAAGGCTAGAAAGAGGCGGCATGAAAGTTGGGACTGTTGTTTACATTCACTGAACTCACACACACTAACACCATAAATTTAAAAATGACTGCTTACAAATAGACCAAAGAAACTTGAATCTTGTTATAGACTGACCTCTACCACCTAACTGAAGCCATCAGCAGCATGTAAACAAACTGAAGCTGATCAGTTAATCAGTTCCCCCTCATTATCTAAAAACATAATGCATCATTGTCAACTAATATGAATTTTATTATCTATTTGATTTGTGGTATAATTTAGTATAGGATTTTTATAAGCCTGGGCTGTGGAACATCATCTCAATACAATATTTCTGTCCCTGTGCCCATGTACTGCTGGTTGATCCCTCTGCTTTCACCAAAGGCTTGGTGCTTTCCACAATAGGACTTGCATGGACAAAAGCAACTCTTAAAAACACCACAAAGCTGAAAAGTGCTTGCTGAAATCCTTACAAATGCTCTATAGGTTGATTAATGCTGAATACTGTAGCTGTAGTTGTGCAGCGGTGTGCATGACAGCCTGGCTGCAAATTCCCTAACTGCAGAGTTCTTTAAGTAGCACCAGCTATATTTACCTTTCAAAAGATCTGACCCACATTCATGCTTACAGGCAGCGACCTTTGGCCTACTTTCAGGGGCTATGCTGGCTGCTGCATGTATGTACTCTCACTGTTTGCTTGCTGTATGAGAGCATGTGCTGGGGCCGCTAGCCTCTGGTTTAGGGAGAAAGCAAATCAGATTCTGCTTATTCAGATAACCTTACTGTGGTGTTTTCAGATTTTTAAGTCCCGGACATGAGGAGATAAAGGTAGAGTTGTGGTGAGATGAGATTACCATATTTGAATGTCAAAGGTTTGAAGAGATGAAAGAGAGGTGAAGACATGAAGGAAACTGAGACAATGGATTAAAACAAGACAGATGTACTGCATCAATAAACTGCTAAATTTCACGTCTGTGTTTGTTTTCTTTGATAAACAAGCAGTTAGGCCTGTTACAATTGTAAATGAGAAGAACTGCTTAGCTATTGTATGGGGTGCAGGTTTAATCTACAGTCATACTGTATTGTCCTCCTTACCTTAACTTTATTTGTCTTTTACAAATGATCCGCAAAAGTTATCCACAACAAAAGGAAAATACAATACAAAACACAAAATTCTTCCTCCTGCAGTACGGAAAGTTACGCAATACAACAAAAATTACCCTTTTAAGGAACAAATACTATCTGATGGATGTTTACGGAGTAATGCTCATCTGCTGTTCTTGAGGTCCTTGACACCAAAGGTGTAGGAACACCTAAATATTCATACAAATTAAGTTGTGAGAGTATTTGGGTTGGGCACTTACTAATATCCATCAATAGGAGAAATACAAAGGTGTAGACATTAATCACTGTTGACTCCACATACATAGACCTGTTACTGGCATTTCCTTCACTCTTTAATTAATCTCTCAGGTCTTCGTGTAAATCTGGAGAAAATAAGTATGGTCGCTGTGGCTGCAGGAGGACTTCATCAAGTTATCGAGAGGCATAACAACGAGGCGAAATAAGTTTAACGTGTCTTCAAAATAAAGGCGTGAAATAGTGCCACTTGGAAAATGTCGATATTTAAGGTGAAAAACAGCTATTATGTCTATGCTGGAAATACAAAGATGTAGTCCCTGAAGGCACACAAGAGCTCAAACGCGCTGTTTTGTCATATTTTGTGTACAAATGTACATATTTTTGAAGCGTTGACAGGAAGTGTAGTTTGTATGACAGTTCCTGACACTGACGTGCACGCCGTGCTACCAGGGTTGTATTAGCACGTGCACGCGCTGCGTAGAAAAACAGTTCTTGTTAGCTAATTAGCTAAACCAAACCAGACGACGAGTATTAAATTTAAACGCTGTGGCTGGCGAGTTTAAAACAAACTCGCGTATGAAAGTTCTGTCCTGACTTACCCTCCGGCGAACAAATGAACCAGTGTGTCGCTTTGGGTCATTATTTAGCATGCTCTGCCGAGCACCACCTCGGGCTGCGGCAGAGAAATTCTTTCTGGGCTTAGGTCTGTCCTTCCCGTTGTTTTCTGTCTCGAGAGGATGCGCACGTCAATGGGTAACGACATCGATGATGGACCAGCGGTGGGGCGAGTCTCGGTGATTCAGACTGCAGTGGTCGACAAACCCCCTCGTCTCTCAGCTTGCTCAGGTTCCCCTCCTGACACGGATGTCTTCGACTAAACCGCAAGCAAATGACCTCAACCGGTCTGGCTGCTGATAGATGAATATCTTTTAGCGCTAACATTGGTTTATGGACCATCCACAGGCTCGTCGCGATCTTTACACTCTGCTTTCATCACTTCGGCGACGGGGAAGGAGTGGAGCTCATAATATTTACAACCGCAATCCTTAGGCTGGAAAACGCACTACTGTTGGTGTTACCGCGTGACGTACGTCGTTACCGCCCCGATCATGTACTGTTCACATGCTCCGCGTTGGATGAATCAGGCTGGTCGCGCTTCATCGTCTCTCAAGGCCAAAGACCATCCTTACAACCATCTATAACCATGTTAGTCTAGCAACAAAACACGATTTCTGTTTTTCTTACTGAGATCTGAAAAAACAAACAAAGGAAACAAAAAAAACATTTACACTCCACCAGCGCCACAGAAGGAATCATACAGATAGCCTTGATTAGGACAACCAATCAAAACAAGTCAGCTTTAATTCAAGGATGTTTATATCACATTAAAGAAGACAGTTTAGCAGTCCTAGCATTTGACCACACTGTTTGGAGGGGTGATAGAAGGTCTTTGATTTCCACACTGCCTCCTAGTAGGTTTGGGTAACGTGGTAGCTATGATCAAAAAAATGCACCATACTATACTGTGATGATACAAATTAACTATCATTTATAGTTATATATAACATTTCTACATAGATGTGTTAAACCACTGTGGGCAGTCTCACACACCACTGGGCAGCACTGTAATGACTGAATTAGATTAAAGAATTTTGTATCAGTGTAATGAAGCATCTTAATATGCCAGATAGTTAATTCACTTGACTATAACTATTTGGTCATTTAATCTATAAAATCTATAAAGGGTTTCTCAGCTGGATTGCACAGTAACTTGCTGGATCACAGCACCTGGGTATGTACAATAAAAAAAGCCTGGCCCTGTAGCTTGGCAGGAAGCTAGAAGTCAACTCTTTAACCTCAGTCACTGTTCCAAATACAGCACAGAGCTGGCCTTCAAACATGTTCTTTCAAACACTGGAAATTACTGAAGACCACTGGATTGATATTTTAAAGGTTAAATCAGATTCTCTGACAAAAGTGCTAAAGTATTCTTAAGACTAAACACTTTAGATACTAATACTAATAGATTGAAAGAGGCAGAGTTACACATGTGGACATCCAGTGTCTGCCTAAATCAACCAGTCAAGTTTTGCTCCACAGCAGCATTCCAGCCATGATGTGACTTCAAATGCTCTTTGATAGCATGTAGCAGGCCAGGGAAGAAGCAATTAGATTTTCTTTCCTCATTCCTTGGACCTTGACTTATTTTTTATTTATTTCTTTTACTTTCTGAGAAGCTGCTACAGGATCAGCTGAGTCACGGTCAGAATAATGAATTCAATAATGGAGCTGAAGATCCACACAGTTTTGTATTGGGGCACAGTATGACCAAATTTGAGTCATATGGGTCCTCTTCACATTTAAGTGAAAACCAACAACGTCATGTCCTGCATTAGGAGGTTATACTTAGTCTCATGACACAAGATTCTGAAGGTGATTCCATATAGATGAAACAGGATGGCATGTCCCATGCTATTAATCAGTAGTAAGGTGAAATTAATGATTTGCCCTTAAATAAAGATTTTCAAGAAGATACAAATGTAAAAAACGACCAGCATCTGCTTTGTTTAATGTGTTAATGGGATTTCTCCTGAACAGGTCTTTCTCTCATTATAACCTCAATTCTCAAAAAGTCTGAAGGTATTTAACTAGTTTTCATTTCGTAAAGGCAGACTTTTTTCAAAATCTTGCCATTCTCAGGGCTTGGCTGTATTTCCAGAGGTGAAATACCAAATGAATAGAGTTTTATGCCACCAGCAGGAGTTTGACGGATTAAGCGGACTTGTTTTTTTTTCTTTTGTTTTGCTTAGTTTTGTTTCTTTTGTAATGCCAGTAGTTCATTATTACATGCTCTAGCAAAAGAAAAACAGTAATTTGTGAGCTAAAAGCATTTCCAGGGACAAATCATTTTTTCAGTACCCTTTGTGTGATAGATGGGTTTGTTTTGATTTGCTCTGGTGATTCTTCTGTATGTAATACATTTGTGGATTTATTATACTCACGATTTTTAGGTTTCTTTTTCTTTTTTCAGTTGGACTATTCGTACGCTTTAAATCAATACAGTCTGTGCATGGTTAAAGGTCAAAAGCTTATCAAAATAAACACTGATGGATAGATAAACACATAGTAATACTCAAATGATCCCAAATAAAATTCTGAAATTCCAGTGCAGTTTTTGGTATTTGGGGGACATGAAATAAGAGATAGAAATACATCCATACAACCTTCATAGTACTGCTTGCTGTAAGACAGACAGTAGTGATCAGAGATACCAGACTCATTTACGAATTTTGCTCCTAAGTACTCGATTATATTAAAAGGTTAAGTAGTCCCTTTCTGCTGCTGGTGACACATCACGTTCAGTGCCTCGAATATTGAATGGTATTGAAGTCGTACCTGGTCTTTCATCAAAAAATGTAAAATGCTCATACTCAGATGGCACCTATTTTACAGTTGGAGAGATGATCAAGTTAGTGACCCTCCAGGACAAGAGTGCATCAGAAAATGAGGAAACTAGATACCACTACTTGCCTTGCCCTGGTGCTCCATGGCGGCTCCTGCTGACACTTTAAAGGATCACGGGAATGGAACTGCAGCAACTAGATTATACAGTTATTGAAAAGCAACTAGAATAAATTACGCAATCTGTCTGTCTGTATGTGTCTGCTGTCGTCCCACTCTCTGGTGTCACACTTCTTTTTATAAACATGTGTATACATACCATGGTGTTGACCTGGCTTCCAACCTCCCAAGATCCCAATCTGATTTAGCACCTGTGGGACCCGTCTAATATTTTAGATCCTCGCAGCCAAACAGCTCTGATCCATTGGGGCATGTACACAGGGACCTCTAGGTGTCCTGTGGTGTCTGGCATCAGGACATTGGCAGTGGATCCGGCCCTTGTGGGTTGGGCAGGGTGGGGCCTAAGATTCCTGGTTGTCTCCGTGCATCCCACAGATGCTTGATCAGACGGGGAGTTTGGGAGTCCAGGTCAACACTTTGGGCTCTTTCACCGTGTTCCTTGAGCTATTTCTGAGCAGTTTTTGTAGTGGTGGGAGCATTGTCTTTCTGGGAGGCCCTGCCATTGGGGAGTGTTGAATGCCGGGACCCAAGGTTTCCCAGCAGAACATTGCCTTGTAACAAGATGATGACTGTTATTTGCTTCATCTGTCAGTGGTTTTAATGTTGTGGCAGATCGATGTATATAATTACTGACACAGTCAACACAGATGAAGCATGCTTCTCCAGAAGCTGAGTCAGGTCTTTCTCAGGCTTTATGATGAGGAGAAATACCTGCAATAGCAGGCTAGAATCAAGACACACTATATGCAGTTAAGCAATGTGAACTAAAATTGTGGCAAACACTTTGTCACATGTTGCTGAATCTCTGCTATGCCATCCAAAATATTTCAAACCTTGTCTAACAGCAATGCATCATGAATCCTATAGTCATTGTTTAAACACAATACAAACCAACACACACACATACACTCACACACTACCTGAATGTTACTGCTAAATATTTCAGAAATACTTTAAATGTTATTTTCTTACATTTTCAAATGGTGGTAACCTGATGTATAAAGATAATTAACTGCTCAAACATTCAAAATGTGTGGCTGTAAATGAACTGCGTGTACATTTCTCTGTCTGTCCATGTTAAAGTCCACTAACACATGTCTCATGATATCCCACACATGCGGAGAGGTGATGTCTCATGATTTCTGTTGGACTTTGACCAAACTGACAGGTTTGGTCTGAGGTGTGTGTGCGCATGTGTGCGTGTGTGCACGCGTGTGTGTGTGTGTGTGTACTGATCCCCATTCGCAGTATTATACACAGATCACACACCACAAGTACGCCTCTTGTTTATCAGTGTTTGGGTTCAAAGGGAAAGAAAAGGAAGAGGGAGAGGGAGAAGATGAGGCAGGGCAATAAGTGACAAAATAGATATTGTTTAACCAATGGTTAAAAAATTACATTTGGACATTACTATTTTAGGTTACACCAAAGGAACATTTTAGAATTTCTGATGGTGTACATTTTAAAAGTCTCCAAAGTATCATCAAATTGAATGCTCCTACATAGAGCAGAAAATAAACTGCAATGTTATTTTACATATATAATAACAAACACTCACTTTTGGTCCAAGCGACAGAACAAACTTGGGAGCTTTTGTGTTAGTTGGTCAAGATCTAGGTCAAGTGGGACGGTTTGTTTGCTTTGTGGACATTAGTGTCACTGAGTTTGTTTTTCGGAGGCTGGTGCTAAAGAAAAAGATTTAAAAGTCATTGACCATAAAATGAATCACATGGATATGTGGAACACTTCAATATTGCATAAGCCCAGGAATCAAACTTAGCCAGGTGCAGCTCTAGTTCACTTTATCACTACGGAACTGTGCCTGATTGCTGTGGTTTGACCCTAACTTATTTGTTACTTCTCAATAGATTGCCTAGCAAAGAACATATAACTGGAAATGCCTGCCTGACAAACAATCACATCTGTAAACTTTCCGGAGGAGAAGTATCGTATAATTATCAACAAACTGTACTTGAAGTAATGCTTAATTGTGGCTATTTTTAATTTGTTGTGCAACAATGCATCACTATATATATTTATATATGTACAAATTTCTCTAATTTATATTTACGCAGTAAAACCCACTTGAGTAAATATATTGAATCTCCCTTTACTAATGCTGTGACTTAAACCAGAGACTGTCAAAGATTTTCAGAAACAGAATGAATGCATAGAAACCTAGAGTCTATTGAATACTGGAACTGTCATTGCTGTATTCTGTATTAACTAAAAATGACTGATGACCAAAAAGTATTTGAATGAAATTCCACATTTTGTGAAAGGGACTCAGACCCTGTTTAGCACCCCTGAAGGGCCTTCTTGATTCACCTGTGGGACAAAAAAGTCCCAAATTATTCTATGGACCAGGAAACACAGAGAGTTGATCAATGCTGGTTGTATTCAGCGGCTGTATTGCGACATGACTTAATACAGATGTTTTCTCGCTGTTGAATAATGGTCGTTTCATGTTGAAATTAAAACCAATATTAACTGTGAACTGAGACTGAACTGAAACATTTTAGCCCCAGTTTATCTGAATATGTGATTGAGACATTTCGTTATACTTGTACTGTGCGCTGCATTTATCCTCTTTGTAAACTGCTGTTGTAAACGGTCGGAGGCGGTATTTGTATTGCTCTTGAACATCAAATACGTGAGGAGAATGCAACATTTACACTGAACAGGTAGTTGTTGGTGGCTGCTTTGGTTTAGTTTACTTTATGCCTTTGAGCTAACTACTGATCAAGTCACTGGACAAAAGTGACAATATACACCACTTTTTTCATCTGTTTTTACGCGATTGCTATGCCATTGATCCCCATAATATCAGACGTTGCAACAAAACAAGCATACTAGTCTTTGCTACTTTGATAACCGATTAATGAGAGCGATTTGTCGATTATTCCTGTAATACTATGACCGTGAAGGCAGCATCGTGTCAGTTACGACAGCGCACAGCTGAGGGATACTGAGGCAGGTTTGCCCGTTGCCAGCCGCTGGAAGTTAGCCGCGTTAGCTGCTCCAGCAATCCCATGAAGCAGTCAATGTTTCTTCTCGCCTTTCCGAACAAAATCAGGGAGATATATTAATAGCCATGGAGGGATACAGCGCATGGTCGTCTTCATCCCTCGTATCGCTGGGGCTTTTTGGTTAGATGTCAATGTTACAGTTTGTGCTATGGCTGTGTAGTTAGTTTGGGCTTAGCTCGTGTCTGGCTACAGGAGAAGCTCAAGGCCGCGAGAAAGGAGGCCGTCGGGTGAGCAATTCTATACTAACGTCTAATTTTCACCTTGGTTACAAGCTTTCTCTGAATACTGACATAAGATATCAGCTTGTTGGTTGGACAGCCGTTCGGCTACCGTGCGTGGTTTTGTATCAAAATATATGTAGCCTTTGCGGTTTCCACATAAACGACCAACGGTCCATCAATCATGTACATATCGGCCAAAATAAGCGGCGAAAGTTTAATCCAATATCATCTGGTAAAAGGAGAATTTTAGATTTACAGAGCTCACCTGTCTCACAGTGCGAGGTTCTATCCTTGATATGTAATATGGTGATAAATATTGCCAAGATACCTGAGTTTAAAATGTATTAAAATCGCTGTGACAGTAGACTGGTTTATTTTGCTGATCAGGCTTTAAACACACGAATATGTTTTCATACTCATGTATTGTATTTTCAAGGAAGTTTTGTTTATACTGATGACAGTATCAGTCTGAGGGTCGCAGGGGCTGGTCGGGGTACACAGTTTGTTCCTGACAAGCCCACCTGAACCCCCCGCCCCTCACTCACTCAGAATTTCACCTTAGACAGATTTTCTCAGTGCACAATGAGCAAGGTGCTGCATTCAGAATTTGCTTTACTACCACAGTTTGTTGAATCTATGTCAGCCTTTATTTACTGGAGAAGTATGTTTACTGTACTGTATAAAACATTTGCTATTAAACAATTGTTCATGGCTTCGTGGTTTAAATATCTTGTGTGTGTGGTTTTTATATGTGTCCCCTGTAATGTAAATTAGGCATATTTGGACATTTTGGAAGCTGTCACATCTGATTTTAACAATTTTCTGTGAGGCTGAAGCTGCACTTGGCCTTACAAATGCCCCTTGTACCAAGGACCCATTTTGGAAAATAAGGATTTGGGTCTGCTCCAGGACTGTCTAGAGGCAATCTTGTTTTATTCATAACATAAAATTTTCCAGCTTTTGTGAGACCTGGGGCTGGAATCTTCAGTCACCAATTTTGTATC
Organism: Lates japonicus; assembly: GCA_033238685.1. Taxonomy (NCBI): domain Eukaryota; kingdom Metazoa; phylum Chordata; class Actinopteri; family Centropomidae; genus Lates; species Lates japonicus. The sequence continues at coordinate 67,183 of BRZM01002084.1, forward strand.
AACATGGCATCACTGAGTTTATAAAGAAACGCAGAGGCTCACACAGAGTGACATCACTTTGTATTTATGTATTCATTCCAAGTCACCCATACTCATCTTCTGTTCACATCTCCACTTCATTCTCCACCAGCCATTTGCTCTGTAGGTGACTCCAGGAGAGAGAGGAGAGTGAGTAGCACATCAGGTTTTGGATCAGAGCCTGTTAGAGTTGCCTCCACCACTACCATCATCATCATCATCATCACTGTCACCCTCAGCTGAGCCATGTTCGCCAGGCGCTGCCACCTACCTGGCTCCCTTTGTGATTACCTGGGAACACTGAATCTGATGGCCCAAGGATCTCGGAGGAGTCTGATTCCCACCAAGGCAGGCCCAATACGTTAAGGTTACAGCTAAAGATGGCCGCCTACTTCCACCGCTGTCAGCGGTGAGCTTGGTAGAGGTAAGAGAGGGAGTGTCCTGTGTGACCCCAAATACACTGTAATTTCACTGTACATTACACCGTCACACTGTCACACTATTGCTCTGCCGTTTTCCTGCACAGTGATGTGGGTATGTGTTTGGATTTGTCATGAGGGAGTTGGAGGAGAGACTTGTTGTCGCCTGCGACTGCACTGGCACACTGGGTAAGTGCACAGAGCTGCTGGGAGAAGTGTCCTCCTCCAACACTAGCTACCGCAACTCACCACAGAGTTCACTATTGAATGCCACCACAACCACCTCACACAGGTTAGAGAGAGAGCCACTGCGGGTGTGTTTCCTGTCTTTTTGAGGTGGAAGTGAGCAATACTAATTTATTAATTTATTATTTGTTATTTGCAACATAGATAAATCAATCAATAGAATGAACACTTGAAGCTAAGGTGATACTAGCAAAGTTGATGGTCAGGCTGGACCAACGATTTGTCCTCTGCTTTCACTCAGTGGTTGAAGGACCCGGCCCTCGTGAGTGAGAAGCGACGCTGTTGTGCGACATGGCCCTGCTTCCTCTCATCACGCCCTGGCGGCCATCTCTGGCTGGCTGTGTCTGAGGGTTTGAACCACCTGCAGCGAAGAGCAGGCTTGAGGCCTGCCACCACCGCCTCACCATCGCCTTCACCATCTACATCCTGACACTGAAAACCACTGGCATCACTAAGTTATTTCCCCCTGTAACCAGAAAACAACATGTTTCTGTACTTGTGTTCAGGAAAGAAGAGTATCTGAATACAACACTTGTGTTTTCACACCCACAAATGACTTAAAAATGTAATTTGATATAATATTTAATGCGGAAACAATCCTGAACAGGCTTATACACAGCGGAGAACGCCAGCCAGAAATTCTATGTTCTGCCCTTTTGATTGTGGTAAAATTATGTTATTGTTTTCGGTCGCAGTATGATTGAGAATAGTAAGGATTTTACTCTGCACATCTCTTCATCTGGACTTAATTGGATCATATTCTTTAAAAACAGGATGTACCAATTCGAAACCCACCTCAGATACCTAATCCCTAATCTTCAGCAAAAGATTAATAAAATGACAACCAGAAAGATTAGCCATTCTTGCTACAGCCTGTGAGCACCTGTCGCGTTGTTAAGGTTGCAGCCTCAGTATATCCGCATTACATCTGTTTCAAATATCTCAGTGCTCAGTTTATTGATGTCTGTCTTTTCCTCCTTTATCACCTCCTGCCTCGGCCCCTCCCACTCTTCAATCTCAGGTGTCGCTCGCATCACTGTCGCTGTACTGGAGTGGAGGAGGACCAATCAGAAAGCGCGCCTGCTCATGCCCCGACATGAAAGGGGCGACACCACCCGCCGCTCGGTGCCGACCAAGTCAACCGTTGTACCACTGATGAGACCATCAGATGAGTGCAGAGCAGTGCAAGAGGAATATTTAAAAATAACGCCACTGAAGCACTCTCTAAAACAAAATTAATCATATTAACAACTTTTAAGTACTATATGGACCATTCTGAGGGAAGAGCTGCTTTTCCTTCTGTTTTCTTTATTGAAGACTTGATGTAAACTACTACGGTATTACCACCACAAAAAGTGTGTGGTTTTGAGACAACTCATTCCCGAGTCATAGTTGATGTTGAAAGACAGAGGTGTCACCGGACAGCCAGTGCTGGGATGAGAACGACACATGGATACGGACTATTCAGTCTTTACTCGTATGTCCGCGGGATACAAACCTATGAAATACTAAGACACAAGCTAATGTAGCAGGATATAACTAAATCAGCATGCTACTACAGTATAATATGAAACATACCACACCACTCTATAATTCCCCCATGTCTTTCACAATGTATTTAGCTGTTTGAACAATGGGCGCTACTAGCCCAGCGGAGGATAATAATCTAAAACATGATTGACAAAGTCTGTTCAGAATATTCTTTCTCGACAAGGAGAGGGCGTATAGTCGCCCATACCAACGGTCCTGTTCATAATCTGAACCCTTTAAAGTTTCCAGCGGTAAAGCTTATCATTGCTGTCTAAGCGGTGACACCAAATCATTCTTTGTTTGTGGTGCTGGTGCTGAGATCATATTTATCATACCTGGCTATGGTCGGTGAAGATTGTAGTATATGGGATAACACTTAATCCGCATCCTGCTAAACGGCACTGCAGTAACGTGAGCAAGGAAACAGTATTGACGCCGATGAAAGTGCGTTTACATTCCAATCTTGGATGATGTTTCTACTATTGTCATAAAAGTGTATTAGCAAACGCCCTTGCTCTACTTGTAAATGCACCATCTATAAATTGAACTGCCTAGCAATGACCAGTAGTAATGTCCTACGTCACAAGAGATGCAATTTTTAAACAGAAGAGAAACAGTGTCTGAATAGTGAGATTACAGACTTTATCCGATATAAAACACACAGAAATGTATCAGAGCAGGCTGGTAATTCTCGCAAAGGTACAAAAGAGAAAAGTGTTTTGAGATGTCAATCAATGTATGCAAGCATACAAGCAACAAAGTATTTTGTGTTAATGTAGTCTTCCTGCTGCATCCTGGAAAGTTAACACAGCACAAAACAAGAGGGGACTCCTGGACTCAGCCAGTGTGAGCTGTGACTTGTCTGGTGGTTTTAGGTCTTTCTGGTTTTTTTTTTGTTTTTTTTTAGCTCAGTCTAATCTTTGAAATATGTTCAGTGATAAACTGTAGTGAATTTAACAGCACGAAGTGTTGTGCTTTATGCAATTGAAGGTATTGAAATTTCAGTGTTATCCATTTTATGCTACTTTTACTGTCAACCATTTCAGATGCAATATTGAATGTACTGTTTTCTGCTGCATGTATTCAACAGTCATATGTACTGGTTATTTTACAGATACTTTTCATGTTACATATTGATAAAATTCAACCAGTAATTCCCAACCCACAGTTTGTTACCTCTTATAAATAAGTCGCGGTCTATTTGCGCCCTGCTCCATTTTAGATATCTGTTGATGTCAGTTACATCAGAGTGATTTCCTCTAAAACTTCTTGTATGGTTCAAGCGCTCAAACAGGTCAATTATCCTATATATCACAAAAATGGAAATATTAGAAAAATTACTTTTCTTCTCTCTCCCAATAATCATCTGATGGCCTCACTGATTAATTCCTTTTGAGGTTAAACCGAGACTAAACTACCAAGCTACTTAAAGTAGATAAACTAGCTCCACCTTTGACCTGCCACAATAATTAAAATGTCTAATAATGTAACGCGATAAAATGAATCTTTAGGGCATAAAATGGTGAAGGTGGTGAAGTCACTGTAGTGGTAGAATGTCATCTTTGTGTTCATGCTACAACAAAAAAAAGACCACAGAAATATAATATTGTAAAATTTAATTTCATGGCATTAATATAATGCTGTGAGCAGACAAGCTATCAAAATCAAAACAAACAAAAGAATATATTTTACACAAAATGAAATAAGCATCAGCAGCGTCACAACCACTTTTGAGATGATGACTGAACGAGGAGGAGGGGAGCCCAAAAACAGGACTGCTGGTACGACTGAAACAGGCAGGATTCAAACCCAGGCCTCCAACATGTGGCAATAACCATCTACCAGGGAGATGTCTAGGCTTAGAAGGTCTCAGGCAAGGCTATTCTGCTACACTATTATGGGGGTAACTGTGGCAACTACTTACGAGGTACCATCAGTCCTGTTTTTGCACTAGAATGTAGTATATCGTACGGCCAGATTACACGAAATCAATCAAACACCCTCTCTGGATTGATCATTTGTGGCATAACAGAATCCACCCATTGATTTTAAAAAGTGCAGATTCAGACACACCTCAGGCGGATGGAAGCGTAACCAACACTGTGGATTTCAATTAATAATCGACACAGGTGAGGAGGGACGGTTGCCATGGGTTACAGGTTCTGACAGCACTGCAGTTTGCTCCCTCTCTGGCCGTCCGTGGTCGGTGGCACACTGATGTCCACCACGTTGTTTCCCGGGGACTCGTCACGGGCAGACCGCTCAGCTATCTGTTTCTGCGAGACGATGCGATAGATTTCTGTTTTTGAAAGAGCAGAACACAAACAGATCAGCCACTTTCCCTCTAATTGCTCTTCTTGTTTTGGGTGGACTGGCAGAGATCAGCTTACAGGTTTGCCTTCCTAACCACATTAGGTGGCTAAAACTGAATCAGTCCAGTTGACTTGGGGAAAGTAGCACCTTGCTTCTTATTTGGCACATCAGTACATCCAAATAAACACGAATGACATACCCACAAAAATACTGAAAACCAGTCATGAAGACAAGACAGATAAAAAGACAAATAAAAAGAACCTCCCACAGTGAGAGGAAGTTACACAAGTTCAAGAATTTAGTCACCAGGAATTAACCAATTTTGGCAGCAAGTAATTGCAAGTAATTGGTGAAAAAAAGTTCAGTGTCTTGTATGGTAAAATCTTGGGCAACACTGTTTCAGCTCTAGAGTTAACTAGTGAGCGTGTGTTATTAAACCAGTAATTGTGGGAATTAACTCTGATGTGCCATCTCTTCATGAGCATACCTGTAAGGATATTCTTGAAGGCCTCTTCAACGTTTGTCGAGTCCAAGGCTGAAGTTTCTATGAATGACAGATTGTTCTTCTCTGTGGGGTGAGAAAGAAAACACAAATATGGAGCAATAAGAGTGTAATACATTTATAAACACAGAAAAATAAGTTAACATCTTGTCACCTTTAGAAAAGCAAACACAAAACAGTTAAGGGTTCTGTAATGTCCTCTGCTTATTTATTTAGGAATGACAGACCATGGAAAGTAGAAATAGTGATGGTGGCAACAAAACACTTCATTGGGCCCTGAGGGAGATTTCAGTTGTTATAGCAGCACAGGCAGCTGACCAGGTGAGCAGAAGTACATATCAAATATCTGTAAAAACAATAAACACACAAATGTTTCCCCATATTCCAATTCAGCCTTCTTGTGTTTCTTTCTAAGCTCCTGTACCTGCGAAGGCCCGGGCCTCATCTGTGGGCACAGCCCTGAGGTGGCGCAGGTCGCTCTTGTTGCCAACCAGCATGATGACGATGTTGTTGTCGGCGTGGTCCCTCAGCTCCTTCAGCCAGCGCTCCACATTCTCATAGGTCAGATGTTTGGCTATGTCATACACTAAGAGCGCGCCCACCGCCCCTCTGTAATATCTGTAACGAGACCGGGGAAAACAGCAGTAACAGCTATGGTTCAAGCACATTTTAGGGTAAATGGACTCCACTTATATTGTACTTTTCTAGTCTTAATGAGCACTCAAAGCGCTTTACACTACATGTTACATTCACCCATTTGTGTTCTTTCTCACATTTTACTCTGCGAGAACAGGTCATTTCGCAGCAGACATTTTGACATGTGGCAGGAAAACCGCAGGTGTTACTAATAACATTTGTGATGGCTCCATTTTATCCTAGTGTCCCAGTGAGCCATGTGACAGTGTAACACAAGCCAGCACGCACAATATCAGCTATACTGGAATTCAACCATTGTTAATTTTATTATTTACACCGGTTCTTTTCCAAATGCGACATGTCAAAATGTCTGCCATGAAAAAGGCTGTTGACAGAAATCTTTAGGGTGTCGGCAGGTCCATAATAAGTCTCTTTCTTTCTTTCTGGTTTAGTGCTCACTTTAAAAACTCATGTAATTGGACTTTTCATAACAACTTTCCTTCTGCTGCTTGTACAGTGACTAATCCAGAAAAGAGTGCAGTTAATACAAACTGCAGTCTGTCAACAGTTGAAATCATGTTAACAAATATACCATGTTCCTCGTGTCTTATTCAGCCGATTTATATTTTAAAAGCCATTATGAGATGATTGCTTGAAAGTGGGATGATCTTGTACTTGAGGAAACATTCTCACCACAAAGTCCATTTAAGTAGTTGTTCGGGAGCTTTCAATCATATCACATGATGTTGCTCAGTTGTTGTGGTAATGTAGATTTTTTGTTATTTCGAAGCACTTGTAAGTGATCGGAAAAAAATAACAGACTGATGAAGATCATTTGCTGTGATCGAAAGCTCCAGAACAGCAATTACAATGACACTGCAGTGTGGTTGTTTTCTGTTTGCTTTAAATTCAGCTTCATGTCTGATCAGAAAAGTTAGTGTCAAACCAAAACATATTCTTACATTTTACACCTTTGCAGTTTATAAGAAGCTTTTATTCTATTTATATATGTCATTTAAATGGACTTCCTGGGGTTCTATGTCTAACTCAATAAGATTTAAACCACTAACTTACATCTTCTTGACAAGCATAGATGTTGTTTACTGATTGAAAGTGCCATCTACCTCTTTAACTGGCTGTTACAGGACATAGCCGACAATCGGCCACATTTTAAGTGACCTAGACTAAAGGATAGAGTGTCAATTGTGACTGCACTGCTGAAGTATTTCCCCACACAGAGGGGTGTTAGGTGACAGGCAGAACTATCTGCACCACACAGAAATGGACTCACGCAGAGGTGATGGCTCTGTAGCGCTCCTGTCCCGCTGTATCCCAGATTTGAGCCTTTATCGTCTTGCCGTCCACCTGAATGCTGCGCGTGGCGAACTCCACCCCGATGGTGCTCTTGCTCTCGAGGTTGAACTCATTTCGTGTGAATCGAGAGAGCAGGTTGCTCTTCCCTACGCCTGAGTCCCCAATTAACACGACTGTGGAGAGAGAGAGGAGGAGAGAGAACGAGGGAAAAGATGAGACAAGCGTGTGTGTATACGGTATGTGGGATGGGCCGCATATATTAATAGATCCAAGAAATGTTGATATTGCATAAAGCAGTGCCTCTAAATGTTGGGCTCAACAGAACCCAGGGGCCTCAAGTTTGTGAGTGTGTGTGAAATGATTTATGGGACATTTTTCAACTGTAAAGTAGGAGCCAAACAAATTACAAAATACATGAGTCAATATATAGCCTCAGTGTTACATCTCAATAGAGCCTGAGATTGTGCATTTTCCATTTTAAATTCATTGCAGCTCTTAACCTCATGTAAAGAATCATTTGGAGTCCCTAGAAATAAACACTGGAGTTTTTTTTATCCATTACAAGTGGAGTCTCAGCACCATATATCAACAACACAACAACAGGGCCTCATATATTAAAAATAATATGACAAATGTGGCAAAAAAGCAACTACAGCCCTGCTCTGTACTTCTTCAAGAACTGATAATACATGTGGGCTGTAATGAGCTACACCAGACAATGATCTGTGTCTCCTCCTGCCTGAGGGGCCTCCACTGATAATTAACCAAATCAGCAACCACTGTTTGGGTTGAAGTGTTGTGCATATCCAGCCTGTTTTGGGTGTAACTGTAGAGAAGTACTCAAGTAGATCATCTAAACAAAAACAAAAACCAACATCTGTTAGTGGCCAACCACCCAAGACCATGAAAAGCTACTCTTAACTTAAGCCATCACCTAGCCATCTAATAACCCCTAACAAGAATTAAAACATCGAAGTGCCTGAAGGATTATCCACTAAATAAAGAGGCACTTCAGTCTGTGATGAAGAAAGGCTAAATAAAGGAGTACAGAGGAAGTTTTTTAAGATACATTTCTTCACAGAGGGAAATATGCTCCGCTGAATAAATGGGAATAAATGGTTTTGCTTCTCACGCTGCATCTTTAATAGACTGTATAGGCTTTATCTTTCACAAATCAAGAGGCCAAAACACCCTGAGGAATGTGAGATAAGTAAACTGCTGAAATCTTCCTGAAAGCTCTCAGGTAGGGAGGCTTTAACCTGAGGTCACATTTGTCCTGTAAAACTTTCTTTCTACCCCAGAGCTTCAGCATGTATCCACAAGAAAGAGCTGATTAAATACAGAGATGTTGTTTTTTATATATATATATATATTGACTGTTGCAAGAAAAGAACAACAAATGCCACGAGTTAACTGCAAAGTCACGTATCAACTTCTGTTTCATATCCATAGTATAAACTGACAACTTGCATTGATTGTTAACAGGCTCTATTGTTCAGGCATGGTCTTAAGATGTGGTAAATGAGTCATTGGAGGAGAGTGATTGATTAGGCTCTTGGACCGGGGCTGTGCTGGTGTCAGGACCGGGGCTGAGGTGGCTGCTGTTCTCAGCACAGCAGCAAGAGGTGGAGCCTTTTTTTTTTGTTTGTTTGTTTTCTCTCTCTCCCCCGACAAAAGGAAATAGAGCCGAACTTTGTCCCTGTCGACATCGCGCTGGTCCGGGCTGCAGGAAGCCGATAACAGGCTTCATCAAAACCTGAATCGACAGTTTCAGGCCGCCTTGCCCTTCCTGTTTCGGGCCGGGTACACAGACGATGGCTCGGGCAGAGAGAGACAGAGAGGGAGAGAGAGAGAGGGAGAGAGAGAGGGAGAGAGAGAGGGAGAGAGAGCCCTCGCCTCCCGGCAGATGCCCTATTCATCCCACAGAGGATACTTTGTTACATCTAAATGGCCTTTTGGCTCATACAGGCCCAGGATGTTAATGTGCCACAGGAGCTGATATCACGATCAAAGGGAGGCATTCTGGATCCAGCTGAGCACTAAAGATAAACATGGACCTGAGTCTGGTACCGCTTCAATCTCAGGGACAGTCTATCAGGCCCAGTTGCTGATTGTCATAAAAACACTGAAATACACTCAGTGATATGAGTTGCTGCATTTTCACAGTCAACAAGAGCTGGCTGAGTAGCATCCTCATCTGAGGGTGAAGCTTATTGATCAGTAGAAGCAGAGGCTAATAGGCCTTTAATCAGCCACATGAGGAAGAATCAGTAGAAAACATCAAATGTCTTTTAACAAATGAGGAAACGGTTCAGTGTAACCACCAATGCTGCTCTATGAGTTGATGAAAGTTTAATAAAAAGGCAGCGCAAGGATAGGGTGTTGCATCCCATACCTATAAATATAGCTGCAGGCGTTGTAATGTAACAATGACAGCATTATGTTGAAATAACACCAACCGATTATCATCCGGGCAGTTCCTGAGAAAAACATTAGTCTGCTTCCTTAGAAAATGCACACATCTGCCCAGCGAAAATGACACAATAGGAGATTTACAGGCATTTAGAAAGCATAGCTTTGTCGGTTCTGACTGAGTAAAAGGGGAATGCAGTCATCTTTTTTTTTTTTTTTTTTTACCTTTGAACAAGAAATCGTATTCATCGTCTCGGTTCCCCATTCTAGACGAGGCCGCTCCAACGCTTGTCTCCGGAAGAGGATGTGTGAAACGTACGGGTATGAATTATCGTTATATGGCAGAAAATGAAGGTAAAGGTTTGTGCTGAGACTCTGCGCCAGTGTTGGCTGTCAAGGCGAGCTGGCCGCAGAAAGGGAGAGCTCTCAACTCTGCAGAGGGAGGGGAGGAGTCCCTGCAGTTCACATACCTTCCTCGCGGGGGCGCTCTTTACTGGCATGCCAGCAGATACCTACCATTCAGCTGCGGTCCACAGTCTGACACACACACACGTTTAATTCTCAATGGAGAGAATAAGGTCAGGCCACAAAGGGCATTCGCACCATTTAAATTCAGCTCGCATTTACATGTAAAATGTGAGCATTACCAAAGCATTCAGTGGTGGACATGTATGTGTGTGTAAAATCATGGTTGGAGGAATATTCACAGTTAAAATGTTATTCCAGATACAGTAGTGTGTTAGCTCAGTTTTATCAGGCAGTGATAAACTAATTCAAATTAGGAAAATCAATTTTTCCAAATTAACAAATTGAAAATGTTATGGTGGAGATATTTTTGTAATACAGGAGAAAATGACCTCAAGACTGAGGAGAAATTACAGGGACACATAAGCTAAGAAAATCACAAGCTCAAGGAATGGTAGTGGTTTTTATTGTTTGTTATATTTAGATGTTATAAATATAGTAGGCCTATCTAGGCTATTCTGCGCTGACAAAGCAGACTTGTCTTTCCAATAGAAGTTACACACATTATCTTAATGAAGTCAAGTCTTTTAAGAGAAAGTACACTAAAATAGACAATAACATATATTTTTTTATATGCTCCCTGTAGTGAGTGTGAATTCCTAGAGTATGTCTACTCTGAATTTTCGGCTTGTAACAGAAGGTCCAAGACATATCAGTGGTAATTCATTGTGATATACTGGGACATTCTCTGATTCATAACTGCTCACTCACATTAAACCCAGTATCTTAAATTTAAATTATTAGAGCTTATTTAGTCAGTGAAAATTTTGTGTCACTTCATTTAGAACCTAGAAAGTGTGCATGTAGGTGTACAACACCAAAAACACCAAAACAAAGCACCAGCTGACTGGAATAGTACAAATAAACAAGAAAACAATGAGATGGGATAGGCTACACAAAACATATCAACAGGCACCAAAAAGAAAAGAAAAAACACTTAAAGCTTTTCTGTTTGCACTCTAATCAATAATCATAGGCCATATAATTCTCATCTCACAGGGGGAAAAAGTGTTTACTTGAAAAGTTACACATATGAACGTAAAATGTAGCCATAGTTATAATAGACTTTATCAATGGAAGAAATTCAAGTCTTAAATCTTAAATCTTAAATTAAAGATCGTTGTGTTGTATAAAACGCGAGGTGTACTTATTTATTCATTTATTTACTTGTTTATTTATTAGTTTTTTAGGGTGGATTATCCCTTTAAAGTCGTGCTGTCACTTGGCCCCGCCCCCCGCCCCCCAGCTCTGCTCCTATTGGTCGAGGGGAAGGTCAGCTGCAGCAGCCAGGACACACGTGCTGCTCCGCGCATTTCAAGATCAAGATGGCAGCCTCGGTGTGTCGGTGCTATGAGGTGAGACACTCATTCATGTCCTTCAGTGCAGCTCCCAGTTCTCCAGCAGATAACGCGGTGAAGGGAACAGGTTCAGGCGGCTTCGCAGTTGGTCTTTTCCCGTCGCTCCGTGTAGAGGTCACTTCACAAGGTGTTTTTTTATTCAGATAGAGAACGAGGTGTCCGTTAGTAAAGGCCTGGTTGCATCAGACGCACGGCAGAACTTATTCCTTAACCAGAAACGTCTGAAATTAACATTTCGTTTTAGCTTTGTAGGGAGAAATATGTCCGTGAGTCTGGTCTTTTAGCGGGTTACATTTGTTTTAAAAGTGAGCCTGTTAGACTGATACATGTAGCCAGGCACCTCCACAGTGACCGGTTGTTACAAAACCTCCGGTCTGACAGGTTCAATAACCGTAGTCTAACAGCTCACCTCTTGTTTCAGGTAACAGTGAAGTTATTGTAAATTCTGTGACCCATCAGATTCTGTGACTTGAGTATGACTTTAAGCAAATGGTTTTATTAGAGTTAATCACTTACCTTACTGTTGCAACTGTTATCAAACATGCTGCCCCCTCACATGTTGACAGGTGTGAGGCCCATCATCAGATTCTGTGGAAAATTGCATATTTAGTTAATTGCACAGTTGAAGAACGGCCCATTTTTCATGTCTGTTAGCTGCAGGGATTATATTGACTTGTTTTCACCTCAAAAAATACATTGTGAGCCTTTTGCATATAACTGCACTACAGGATAAACTATATGAAACAGAGCAAAGTGTCAACAAAATATAGCCAGGTGCTGTACAGACAGTTACAGCTTTGTGTATTACTCTCTGTATCTGATATCTGAATATTATAGGTCAACAGCTATGAAGATTTGTGACCCTATCTAACTACTGTGGTGGTATCATTTTTAGTATCACCCATCAAAGTAAGGAATGAGATGAAGGAAGTATATTAAAAACACAAACTGTTGTGATAAGAACAAAACTTGATCTGGCACCTGCACACGCAGAATTACAATCACAGATACAGATGCCTTTATACAGGTATCCCACATCAATTAACCAAAAATCCTGTCATCCTCTATGACATGAATAAAATGCTGAGCTGGCAGAGTTAAATTGTTTTTCAGATCAGCATGCACGAGGAGAACATCTGTAAGACTCTCAATGACACAGTTGACCAGAGCCGCTCAGATAGCTTGTGTTTTAATAGTAACAGCATCCAAGGTAAATGTTATTGGCCTGAATGCTTGACCTTAACAGTGAGGGCTCCAGCAGCTCTGTTACGCTGTGGGTGGTATTTCCTATTTTACGTTTTTGATCAGTGTTGTGTAGCTCATTAATCACCTTCCATTTATTGTCCATCCACTGCAGCGATGGCAGAGCTGGTATTTGTGACTAACAGTGACTTTCTCTTCATTGCAGCTTGTTGGCAGACGTGCCTTGGTCCTCTGCTCCCGGTCCCTGGGCTCCTCAGTGTGGAGAGGAGATGCATACAGGCTACACAGGAGCCCAGCTGCAGCTACGCAGGTACACACTGACCCATCCCATCCCTCTTTAAATGACACATACTCATTGTTGTTTAGAGAAAAGGATCACTTGTTTGTGTAACTTGAAAGAATTAATGTAAGCTTTAAAGTTGATTTTAGTAGTCTGAATTACAGTCACAATTTTCTTATGTCATACTAAATGTTACATGGACTCTATCACCTGTCTGTCTGTCCATCCTAAGTCCCACTTCCTGTTTGTCTCATCAGGTGCGAAATGCTTCAGGACGTAAAGGTTTTCTGGGGGAGTTTGTGGATAACCTTCGTCAGGAGTTCAGTAAGAATCAGGAGATGAAGGAGAACATAAAGAAGTTCAGAGAAGAGGCCAAGAGGCTCGAGGAGTCTGATGCTCTCCAGCAGGCCCGCAGGAAATATGTAAGAACATTATTCAGGCCGTCAGTGATTTTATATCCAGGAGTGTTTTTTTTTGTGTGTGTGTATGTGTGTGTCATGTTAACAAATTTTCTTTCCTTCATTAGAAATCTATAGAGGCTGAGACAGTGAAGACTTCAGAGGTGTTTAAAAAAACCTTCGGCTCCCTCACAGACACTGTCAAAGAGGTGAAGTATCAGCACTTTATCAATAAAACAGTCATCGTAAAAACATTCATATCTGAACATACTGATTTTTCTCTCAAAATGGATACATACAGCATTTATTACATCTTTGATGGATAGTTCCGGTTTGGAAATTTTATGTGTTTGCCTTAAAGTGTTAGATGTCAAAAGTTTCTGGTTTTTAATGGTAGGAATGAACTTGTCCGTTAAACTTATGAAAAAGTCTTGTGCTTTTTTTGTCACTGTGACCACAGGGCCTTGAGGAGGTGAGTCGCACTGACATCGGGAAGAAGATCAAGGAGGGTGTGGAGGAGGCAGCCAGGTCAGCCATGCACTCTGCTGAGTCTGTGTCCAAAGGAGGAGAAAAACTGGGCAGGACCAGCGCATTCAAGGCCATCTCACAGGTTAGAAGTAATAAAAATAATCTGGTTAAAGCTGATATGAATTGCAGCACTAATCTTATTTCATCATGAGTGAGTTCATCACCCAAATCAGGTCATGATTTGTTATGTTTTGGGTACAGTAGGGAGGAGCAAGTGCATAATATAAGACCAGTGTTACTGAAATTTACTCAGAAACTACTGTTGCTCTTTTGCTGCACTGATGATGGTAGCTGCCAACAGCCAACATACTGCCAAAGATTTTTGGGTCAAACTCTGTACTTTTGGATTTAGGTTTTACTGAATACTGAAGCAAAGTCCTGTGCTGAACAGTTAAAATGAAAACGTTACATGTGTTGTTATACGGCACTTACAAAAGGAGCCTGTGTGTTTCTCCCTGTAGGGTGTAGAAACCATGAAGAAGGAGATTGATGTCGGCGACGCTGGCCCGTACAGGGCTCCCTCTCAGCTGAGGAAGAGAAGCGATTTCTCCTCTAAAGGAGGAGACAGTGACTCCAGAGTGTTCGAGGCCAATGAGTGAGTTTGATATATCACTCTCACCACTGCTGTTTTATAGGAGCCTGTAATAACATTTCATAGCACCAGTTGTTGTAAACATTTTTCATAATGTGTGTGTGCGTTTGTGTTTATGTGTGTGTGTGTGTGTGTGTGTGTGTGTGTGTGTGTGTGTGCGTGCGTGTGCGTTTGTGTGTGTGTGATGCAGAGAGGCTATGGGTGTGGTTCTCCACAAGGATTCAAAGTGGTACCAGCAGTGGAAGGACTTCAAGGACAATAACATTGTTTTTAACAGTAAGAAAATCCCTTGGATTTATTTGTGTAGATACTGTGGAATTAATATTATATAATACAGTAATTCACCTACAGTATGCACGTGTGTAATTTCTTTTCAAGGCAGCAGGTGGCACCAGATTCTTTGCTGTAGATTGCATAATAATCTAATACAGTTCAGACATCAGGTGAGTGGCCCATGTGCCCTCACTGATGCAGGTTGCATCGACTGTTAGCCCTCAAAAAACACTCACATGTATTTTTTTGTTAAACAATGTATCCTCACCCCAAGTATTTGTTTGTTTTTTTGTCTTTTTGTTTCCTACAGGATTCTTTGAGATGAAGATGAAATATGATGAAAGTGACAATGCCCTGATCAGAGCATCCAGAGTTGTAACTGACAGAGTCACCGATTTCCTTGGTAATGCTTCTCCATAGTTGATTTTGCGGTTGCTTGTCTTTGTTAATAATTTTATATATGATTATCCTGGCTTCCCAAAACAGAATAAAAACCTGAAATCTTGTTTCATAGCAGATTTAGTAGGCTACTGTTGTGTGAGTGATCACTTTGTTGCTGATGTTGTTGGTGTTTGTTTTCCAGGTGGTCTTTTCTCTAAGACAGAAATGTCTGAGGTGCTCACAGAGATCCTGAAGGCTGATCCCACCTTTGATAAAGACTCTTTTCTCAAACAGTGTGAGAAGGACATCATCCCCAACATACTGGAGGTAAACAGACTCTTTTCCCACCTGCGTCATTCACACTCGTCTCTGTTTAGTACTTGAGAGGTGTTTCACCAAGGAGGCTGGGAAAAGACTCGCTGATGAGTCTGGTCTCGATCAGATTCAGAACTTATGGCTTCTCCTGTTAGAGTTATTAATACATTTACAAGGAATCTGAGCAGCAAAAGACAATTCACATTACTGATGGCAGGACACACTGTTTTGTCCTTTATTCATTCACAGCCAATGATGCAGTTTGATGAAAAAAAAAAGAATTTGTGCCCTTATTTAAATCAGCCAGGGATGGCAGTAAGTTGGCAGCTACATCAGTTCAAAAGCGGTCTACGTCATCTAATTGCATCAAATGTGGTTTAATAGAATTAAGATCTATTGTGGTTCAGGCTGAAAACAACACTTCCCTGCTCCACTTTACCCTGCGACTGGTGTTTGTTTACATTTTTAAAACTCCCTCTGACCTGGTTTGACTGAAGTACATGTTACTATAGTAATTCAACTCATTTAATGAACAGGATTTGCGAAAATATGTCGAGCATACTACCTAAGCTCAATCATGAAACACTCAACTGTCATTTCTAATGCCTTGTCACTGTCCCCTCTGCAGGCTATGATCCGTGGAGAGCTGGACGTATTAAAAGACTGGTGCTATGAAGCTGTAAGTGATACACTTCCACCTCTTGATGTGTATTTAATCAAATCTAAATGAATAGAGGGTTAGAGGTAAATTATTATTATTATTGCCTCTTCTCTCTTCTCTCCTCCACGTCTTTTTGTCAAAGTTTTGATGTATTTACAAACAGGAATAATCACCTTTTCAGGCATAGAAACTCTCACAAAGAGCTAATATGTTGGTCCGTCCATTTCAGTCAGCAGACAAGTATGTGTATGTGTCATTTTTCATGCCAGATGTGTTTTCTTCTACATGTCCACAGACATACAGTCAGCTGGCCCACCCCATCCAACAGGCCAGAGCACTTGGACTGCTCTTCCAGTCCAAAATCCTCGACATTGACAACATAGATGTAAGTGCTTTCACACATTTTCAAATTTTTAAAGTGTTTCACTTTTCCCTTGTGATGAAAATTCACTTCATCTACATGCAGAAAAGCTAACACAGTTACTGTTTACATGCTGTTTAGGAAATCAAATTACTGCAGAAAGTGACAGCATCGTTCCATTTAACCTGTTTCTTCATTGTCTCTGTCTCTGTCTTGTAGCTAGCGATGGGTAAGATGATGGACCAGGGCCCAGTATTGATCATCACCTTCCAGGCTCAGGTCGTCATGGTGATCCGCAGCCCCAAAGGAGACATTGTGGAGGGAGATCCGGTCAGTCAACTCGTAACTGCTGCACCAGAACAGTGAATCTAATAGATATAATTAGAGTCATTTCAAGGAAAACAATGTTAAGGCTGAAATTAGATAAGCACACGTGTTCCATTCACATCCATCTTTATTACTCTGAATTTCACAGGTTTGAAATAGCAGGACCCTCTGGCTTGTTGCACTTAATGCAACTAGTGTTGGTTACTTAATGTGAATATTAACGTACCGCAGATAGCCTGTCAAGCAAGTTGCATCATACACCCTCATCACAAGTTAATTGCGGTTGTTAATTGCTTTAGTTCTGAAATTTGAACTAGAGGAACCCTCCACCCTCCTCAGCACCGTCTCTTTAGGTCTTACCCTCTGCTCCTCTCTTCCCTCAACAGGAGAAGGTGATGAGGATGATGTATGTTTGGGCGTTGTGTCGCGACCAGGAGGAGCTAAACCCCAACGCTGCCTGGAGACTCCTGGACATCTCTGCCTCCAGCACTGAGCAAGTCCTCTAGGAGGAAGTGGAGGAGGAGGAAAGCAGGTGAAAAGGTCCATGTGGGTCAGATGAAGTGAGAAAAAGGACAGAAGATACAAGAATGTGCCTGGAATACCTGCACATACTGACTCATATATTTATACACCTGAGAGCAGAAAATGCTGCGGTGTTAAGCCAGAGACTGTATTTGCACACAGTATATATATATTCATCAACTTTAAGGTGCGAAAATATAAATGAACATGGAGATAAACTAAAGGTATATGATAATATCCATAGAAAAAAGTGCGTTCACCAATATGTGCGTGTAGTCTCTTGCACTGGCTAGCTCAGTGTTTGGGTC
>BRZM01002085.1:8957-33880 GCA_033238685.1 Lates japonicus
ATATAGCAAAGTCTGGCTCCCATATGGTAAAGGACGGCTAAGAATAAGTTTCTTTTGAGTTTGTATCAAAGTAGGAAAACATTTCTTTCTAAAATTCTCTGTGCAAAGACCACCATGGAGACTATAAAAACATCTGAATTGCTTCAGATCTTAATGGAAATACAGTGTACTATCCTAAAGTTGGAAAGTCAACATTAAATTGGAGGGCTCTGCATCACTCTGTGTCTGTCTTATCATGTACTTATCACTGACCAGTCCTGCTAACACAGTCCATTTACATCTTTCTGCTTTTCATGGCACTTGAAACTTACGCTATCTGAAACCGCATGTATCTCGTAATAAACACTTCACTTCCCACTTCAAATAAATCAGCGGTGACATTCAAACTTTGTCCCCACCTGCAGCTATATTAGGCTGCCTCATTCCTCTCAAACTACTGCAGATATTCTTTTATTTCTTTAATAGAGGCTCCTGTTTGGCTATTCAAATGTACAAAAATTGCAACAGCTAGTTCTCCAGCCAATGTCATTTTACTACTGAAGTAGAAAATTCCATGTTTCCCTTTTTCCTTTTCACCAAACTTTAATGTACATCAAATTCAAGATTTGCTTTGCTTAGAGATTGATTTAAAAGAAAAACTTTCATCCTTTTCATGACTAGATATACTCAAATAGTGGAAGGATTCTATTTTTGAGTGCTGTTTGAAAGGCCACCCACAACTAGTCCACCCCCACCCATACGTGTCCATCTCACACAACCACATCCCCAGTCTACCCTTGCTCAACCCCTCCCTCTCAAGCCTCCTCCCTGCTTGCTCCTCCCAAAGCCCTGCTGATGCCTCTCTGTGATAGACTAATCCCGGGGTGAGACAGGGGCTGCAGGAGGATGACCGCCCCTCCTGACTCTCCTCCATCCATCCAGGCCTCTCATTACTGCTTGTACCGGCTCTGTCTTCCGTGAAACCCCAACTATATAGCCTCAGCCTCCTCAGCCTCCAGCCCAGGCCCTAGGACAGCCAGGCAGCCAGACCCTTAGAGAGGCACGGTGCCTTTTGTCAGCTCACGGCTCTGGCTTGTCTGCCTCCCGTATTCCCCATTCAAGCTCCAAATCAAAGCCAGCTCCACATATGAAGTGCTTTTGAGGGTTTAAAGCTTAACTATGCCACTATATTACAACTACACAGCCACTATTGCAACAACACTGCAGTGGATCAGCTCATGATTCCAACTAATAAAGTTATGAGCACAGCCATCCCACAATGACTAATAACTCTAAAAATATCAACAGTATGTTTTGCGTTTCTGAGCTAATTGGGCTTCCAGTGAGATAAAATATGGGCTAATATATTTTATTTTTCATTAATAACTGCTCAGACTTTTGTAGCAAGTCCTAATTACAGTGTGTACCTTCTCTTCATTTTGTTGACAAGTGGTCAGTCAGATACTGGAACGCAGAGAGCTGGAGACTCCAGAGAGGAGACAGAGAGGTTTTGCAGCTTGCACTTTGTTAATCAGGCAGTGGAAATGGGAGGCGGCCAGCTATGCCGCTCATAGACTCCCCAAACAGCGATGATGGATGCTTTTGATTCCTTTAATGTTCATTTTGCTGGTACCCTTTTCAATAAATGTTTTAAGTCTGTCAGTTAATTCTGAAATTCCTTGATGGAGCTCTGGCAGAAAATAAACAGGGCAGCCACAGCCGTTGGCCTGGATGGGGGTTGTTGTTTTGTTGAATGTGCTTGGGGACTCTCCCACAGAAATGGCCCCAACCAGCCCGTTTCAGGTTCAGAAGCTTCTGACCCAGCTTATGTGAAAACTGCAAACTGTGTGCCATTAAACACAACTGCTCTGCTCTGTAATTACAAACTCCATTCGCACAGATGAATGGGACAGACAACCACAGAAAGGAGGATTGTTCTTGAGACGTACAAATTCACTCAGATCTATAACAAAATGTGGTGGGATTGCAATCAGAAGGAAAAATAATTTTCCTCATCATATTAGTCATCATATTTGCATCATTCTACTTGCTTTTTAAGGATTGAACTGGAAACCTTGGAAATCCCAACAGGGCAATTTGTTGGATAGAATTTGGGAAAACATAAGTGAAATTCGTCCACTCTGTCAGTCTGTTCTTTACCAAGGATATTTGGCGTGAAATGTTGACACAATGCGCCTCCAAAATGTCCTGCGTCAAAAAGGCAGCTTCATCCGCTGGTTTAGGCAATCATCAGGCATTGTAAAGTCATGGGTGGGGCGGTAGTACTCAAAATAACCCACAACCCACTGAGTGGGCTCAACTCCAAAAAATAGAATGGTACATTCCAAACCAATATAACAAGCGGCAGTGCACCATCGAACCGCAGTAAATGGCAAAATTATGCATAACTTTCTGAGGCACTAAAAACCCCACTGTGTCCATGCACTCCCTTCAACATCAGGTAGCACTTAGTGTCCTTAACCTAATGTGACCGACATGCTGCCCCTTCACCGAGCTACCCTGATATGCAGAGAGGACACTACCATGTACTGCTGCTGTCTCACTTGACATGTCAAGACACCGGGCCTTCAATAACAGGATATAGTGCATTTCTCATTTGCAAATGTGCACAAACAGATCTTTAAATAAGCATGACTTCTGTTTGATAAAAAAAGAAAAGACAAAGAGTCACAGAGTTGCCACCCATTTCCTGAGGAAACTTTGCTGTGCCACTGTAGCTTTCAAATGTTTTCCTTTAACTAGCAACAGTCTGCTGAACCCCACTCTTGTGTTATAAAAATCAGGAATGTCCCACTATAATGAAAGCACCTCTCTGGAAAGACAGGATGGGAGAAAATTGAATTAATGTTAATATGGCCATTAGGTTTACCACCCAACAGGAGAAATATGGCAAACCTCAGCCATTCATAACTGTGCAACTATTAATCACTGTTACACCAAACTTTCATCTGCATACTTTGGACGGGCAGGAAAACCGACCCAAATGACAGAATCTGTCTACGCGTAGTCTGTCTTCCAACCACGCACTAAGCTCCTAGTGAACACACAAACTCTGCTGTGAGGAATCCTTGAGGAAAATATCCATTTTACTTCACATAACACACAAAAGGTGTGCCTCAAACTGGCTGAAATAGAAAAGCGGCACACGCCGACACGCTGGCTGCGTCAAATATCCTCTGTTTCTAGTTCTCAGGGGTAGTGTATCTGCCAGTACTTGTTGGCCTTTGGGGAGGGCTATTGGATGAAAAGGAGTAGTGACCCGGACCAAAAGCTGTCAAAACTTTGAGTTTAATCTTGATGAAGCTTCACCTCATACAAAAAAAAAAGTAATACAAACCTGTGTCTGGTGGGAGTTTCATTTGTTGCAGAATTACAGTCTAAATATTGACTTGAAATTGGTCCTTTAATTAGCTGTGCCAGTTTGAAATAAACAGTTACAGAGGCAATGAAATCAAGCGTGGATACGGTCACTGAATGGCGCAGATGCAGCCTTGCGCTCATTCACATTTCTGATTCAGATCTGCCTGCCTGTCAAGTGTTTGTATATATCCTTCATATATCATCTGTTGTATATCAAAATAGATCCTACAGTTTCATCCTGACAATGGGAGTAGCATCCCAACATCAATGTGTTTGATCACAGCAACCTGATGGTCTGCCTTTCTTCTCCCTGTAAACAGTCCATGTTCAAAGCCTCTACATTTTATAAGTCAGCCAGGCTCAGTGTCCACTGACTGGTTCCACGTGTGTGCAGGCGGCACTGGGGTGTGTGTGTGTGTGTGTGTGCGCACAGGCTCTACTAAAGAGGTCATGGGTCACTGGAGCAGGGACATGACTGATCTCCCTCTCTAAGTCTTACTCTAGTAGTGCAGCTGAGGTGTGTCTGTGATTGCCCTGGTGACAATCTTGAGCTCAGCTGGTGTGCTGTTCAACCCCACCAAGATGACACTGTCCACAAACCCAGACAATAGCTATAGTATGCAATGTTCAAAAGTACTGCATTATTCACTCAAACACACCTTGATTCGGATGTCGTGGGTAAGTAGCGAAACAGCGACCCTGTCAACTGCGTAATGTGCTGCTGAGTAATGTTCTTGCTTTGGCTCAGAGAACTCTGTCAAATCTGGGCCATTTGGGCGATAGCCCAGGCTATGAGGTTCGCATGGGAAAAACCCTCGACTATTATAAGCCAAAGAAATGGCAAAGTTGAAACCATACAACCTTAACAACATCAAATTAAAGCTCTCATCAAAGTTGGCCGCCTTGGAAAGGGCGAGAAGGCCTAGAGATTGGCCAACAAAGCAGCACAGTTAGAGGAAATACCCTTTGTATTGCTAGAAGCACAACCTCTAATCATTTCAATGCTTACCAAGAACGATGAGGATCATGAGGCTTAAGTAACTCAAGCCAAAATGACTTCCAGGCAGCCCAGGGCCTCCTCATTTCAAGCGTAGCAGCGATCTTGAAATCAGAGCCACAGCGAGTTGAGGGTTTCATGGAAGATCAGATCGTGATTAGCCTACACTGTCCATCCACCATTGTAAAGTCTGCCGCGGTATGTATGCTGACGGATTAACCTCTCCATCACAATCACTATCCAAGGGAAGAGGAAGAGGAGGCGAAGACGAGAAGAGGAGAAAGTGGAGGCACAAAGCAGGAGAGAGGCAGAACAGAGGTGAGAGGAGCCCAAGAGGAGACGGGGGAGGGATGAGAGGAGTGGAAGTGGGAGGTAGAAACATCAAATGTCAGTCAGCGATGTGGCATAACACGTGTGCAATATGCAGGAAGCCTTTGGCAGGTTTCAGACCTATAATCCACGGAGTTGGAGAAACTGCGGGGCTAGACAGAATCTTTCCAACTTTTCCAAATGAGCCTGATAGATGCTCTGTGCACATTTTGGAATTTTAATAAAGCTGATACAAGTGAGCAGTGAAATAGTGTAATTTTTCAAGATGGATTAGAGGAAGGGTCATTAATTTAGTAAGTTTCTAATTTTACTGCATCTCTTTTTTTAAGCCTTTATGTGATGGTGATGGTAGACAGAGACAGGAAATTAATGAGAGGAGATGAGAAATGACATGAAACAAAGTTGGACACGACCCAGGGCGTTGGAGAACATGGTTAGCGCTGACTCCTAGGCCACCAGGGTGCCTCATGCTGCCTGATGTTTTCCATTTGTTGAAGGGAATAAGGCATTTATGGACATATTTGTGGAAGCAGCATCTATGTTGCAAGCCTCCTGAGAGGAGTGTTTTCCTATGGCGGCTAACCTCTGAGGATTGGCGTTGGGAGACTCGCTGTCTTAAACTACTGTGATGTGTTACTTGTTGCAGCACGTCTGGCCCTGTACGGAGCTACGAACATGATGCAATACAACTCCCCTTGTCAACATCTACATGGCTTTGGCTATACCATTTACAGCATTCACTGTGCTGGCTGCAAACATTGTGCAGATACATACGGAAAGAGGTAAGCTAGTTAGCCTAACACTAAAGTTATCTCCTGATCAGAGTTGATCGGACCTTCGGCAATCTTTGACATGTTCCCAGTATGTACAAATAAATATGTAACACACTGATTATGAGAGCATTGTTGTCAGCTCAGCTGTGATACACGATAGATACTTCCTCAACAAAAGCCAATTTAAAGACTACGAAGCCACAGAAACATCATGGGTAGCTTGTAGTAGTTACATACCGAACTGAACATAACGAAAGCTTGCCTTGAGCTCACTACTAAACAGACTATCAAAACCAGCACCAAAAGTTACATGGTATGAATCATGAATGAATAGTGACACACTTAAGAAAAAACCACAGTGGGGACGAATCTAGATGATGATTCGGATCAGCAAGCGTTCCGGAAATTCCACCTCTGACCACTGCTAACACAGACTCTGGCCGGGCTGTACAGCAAGGAATTGATATGACAGAAACATTCTTTGTGCCCAATGACATAAATGTTACCAACAATGCAATTAGTACATCCACATGGGGTACCTGCAAATCCTCCGCAAATATGTCAAATCAAGCGCCCGAGATACTGTATATACACAGCTTCTTTGCAAAAAAAAAATCATTTCAGGTCAAAGTTGAACAATAAAATATATGCATATTTTTTAACTCTCTGTTTTTTCAGTTGTTTGCCTATCATTCTCTGACTCATTCACCCACTCCCCAGTTCTGTGCCTGTTCCAGATTACTCAGATAGGTCGATGGTCATGAGTTTAATGGGCGCTGCTTTCTTTCATCAGCGGAGAGCCTGGTAAATCACTACTGGTGGAAGCCTATGTGGAAGCTTGGCTGCTCAGGGGCGGAGTGGGATTATGTGATATCATATTGTTTAACTTGAGGGGATCTCCCTCCTTGCTTGTATCCTTGACATTCAGTCATGCCTTCAATAGGTGGATAGTCTTCGTGTCTTCTGATTCGGTTCTGCGAGCAGTGATATCTGCACTCATGATATTTTATCTCACAGCTGTCATGATAGTAAATTGAAATTAAAATGAGAGGCGTTGTTAAAGGATGAGTCACTTGTATATCCTTACACACACTCAACGCAGTTATATTACACACTCACAGCATCTCGTCTGTCTGTCTGCTCTCCCAGCTGAGAAAGTGATGGGTAGGACAGTCAATAGTTCCCTTAGTATGTTTTTCGTGGAGACTGAGCTATCTGATGGAGAGCATGTGTTTGTGAAGCAGTAATTCACAGTTTTATATATTTTCTGTGTAAACCATTTAGTCTTGTTTGGTGTAACTGCAGCAATGGCGGGAGGACCTTGGCCTGTGAAGTTTCCTAAAACATTTGCACTGAGGATCATGTTTGCATTGGCTTACAATAGAACTTAGATGATCTTAATGTAGCACAGAGATGTAGAGTGAAACCTGGTCCTGGTTATAAGAAGGTCAGTGCAGATAACTGCTGCTGCCTAGAGACTTTGTAGTAGCAGTTTACATTGGGCCTCAGATAGGCTCCCCTGTGGCGTTGAGCTCTCACAACAAAAGTTAATGTCGCACAGGCCTTGATAGTGTAAACCTGAACTCCCAGAAGCCTTGCTGTATTGTGCAAAATTAAAGCGTCAGAAATTCATGTCCTGCAAGTCGACTGCGGCTTGAATAATACGACATGTGTATATCTTCACTCAATTTGAGGTTTGCTGAATTAATGAAATGAGGAGATACTGTACCTGAAACAACACAAAAACAGCGGTTGCATTAGAGAGAGGATATTTGGAAATCTGGTGGGTGGTTTGTGCCTGTGAATAAGCAGACCCTTCCATCCCGCATTCCCACTCTAATTAGGTGCATCAGATTCAATATAAGCGTCACGTGCTTTCATATAATCCTGCCCATTAAAATAAGAACCACCATTAAAGGAACACTGATGTAATAGCTTCTATTATGAATGCAAGCAGTTCTAATGTCAAATGTCATTATCTCATGGCCCTTAGGTTTCTTCATGTTATGAAACCTTTAGCAAAGGTTCACAGAGTTGTCAAAAAATATTATGCGAGTTCTTTTGTTGACTGAAGCAAACAACTTTTACAGCCTAGAAATAGTTGAAGTGCAAGCATTAGGGAATAAACACATTTGCTACATCAGGTAGTAATGTGTGTCTCTTGTAAATACAAACTTAAGCTAAATGGTAGGATTTAAAGTATTTCCTTTCAAACCAGGCAATCCCAGAATACTGTATCAACACTGCGGTTTGAGCTCCATATGCAAGGTATGTTCCTCAATACATCTACATGTATCAAAAGTGGTGTGGAGTGAAGCCCTACATGCAATGGAATTAAACACCACAGGACCAGGGTTTAAGCAGAGTGCAGCATGTCTTTGGGCTCCTGTCTGATTGTCCCCGTAAACTCATGGGTAAAATCAGTAGCACCTTGGGCTTGTCATGTTTAGATTTTAACACTTATGAAATAAATGCCACTCCAACAGGTAGCAGTTGAGTGTTGACTCCAAAGCTAACACTGGCAGATAATGAACAAACAGGAAGTTATTTTTAGGTTTATCCATAAATATTTGACCACAACCAGGATCTTGGGAGTGTCGAGTTGAGCAACAACTTACCTGTCAGTTTGTTAGCTAACATGATGTTAACAGTAGTGGGGAGACTGAGAGCTGTCAGTGGGATCAATTTCTATCATCTCTTATTTTGTCAGACTGGCGGTCATCATTACCATAACTGGAAAATGTCATCACTAAAATCTAATGTACTTTAAATGTAATGATTTGAAAACAATCAGTAGAGGTCATTTAAGTGTCATCATTAATGTATCTGACTATACAAATGTACATTAAATGGTTAAGGAAATGGAGTCGGTCTGGATTTCTTGGTGTAGGAGGGCAGAAGGGTGACTTCATGTAACATACAGATGTCACATAATTGGTCAAACAAGGGGTGTACTTTACTGACCTGTTTGCCAAAGTGCCACTACTCTAATATAATCAAAAATGGCATATTACTATACATCTAATATAATATATTTGAAATCAGTCTTTTTTTTCAAATATGATTTTGTTACTTAAAAGGTATAGTATGCAAAGGTGTTAACAGTATTACTTGTGTCCCGTAGAAAGCTGACCCCCTAAAATAATTTATGGGCCATACAAGCATTTTTGGAATAACACCACTGTATATTTGTTACTTTTCTAGAAATAAAGTATGTTAATGATAACTTTAACACCGTGTTTTCTGTTTACACATCTTGAGTTGAAAAGTAACATAAATTTGTAGTTCCCAAAATAAGGTGTGTGTGCATGAGTTAAAATAATTTTTAGGAGTGCAAACATTCATCTGGCTCCAAATTACTTGATATACTCTCCATTATTAGTTAATAAATAACTTTTACAAGTACATTAAATGCTTTTAAACCAAGAATTGTATGGTCGTTATGTGTTACTACATTTTAAAGTGAAAAACCAGAACTCGGGTATATTGATTCATTCCCCTCATGCTGTAACTTTAGTAGTGCCTTCTGGAAATATCTGTTCCTGTGGCTGGTTATCCAAAGAACAACACAAAAGACACTTTAGAACATTTCATCAAATTTCATGACATGGAGAAAAATACAACAAGACAAATATTATTTTTAAGTTTATGACAGTTGACATTAAAAGTGATATATGAAGTGTAATGTGTAAGTTAGAAATTTCTGCAGTTCTCAAATACGGCAAGGACTCTTCCAGAGGAAACAGCTTTAAGGATGAAATGTTCCTTCAATCTATTTTGAGTGAAACTTGGTTCATTAAATATACTGGAAAATCACATTTTCTATGCTGGTCTGCAGCATAAAAGTCAAAGGGAGGAAGATTTAGAAATCCAAATAAAGACGGAGACAGATTTAGTCTTTAATGTCTGGTTTCTGTTATTTCATTTGGATCAAATGGTTATACTTTGCTTGAGCAGCAGTCAGTAAACACTACAGCAAATATGTATGTTGGACAGGCTGGAATGTGTCTGCATTTCAATTAACTTCATAAGGGTAAAAAACCTCCTGTAGTGATGAAGAGCTTATACTTTATTGTGCAGTGATGATGTCTGTGCAGACATAAAAATGTTGCTTCCCCACCCTAACTCTTTAGGGAAGACACCATGGGGAAAAACTGTAAATCTATCATATGAATGACTTTCAACAATTTAGTCACTCTTTGAAAAAGGCCTTGATGAGCAGTAATTGCCATCCAGACCCTTCCATCTTCTGCACACTTTCATGTCTCCTCAGTGGGTCTTGAATCATGGCATCTCGTGGTCTCCTAAACGACCCTTTGGGTGTCTGATCTCTGGGAGAAGACCACCAAAATTGCAAAACTTTGGCACCCAAGAAGGTCCTCTGGTGTGCCCATTAAATCATCTTGCCCTATTCCCATCTCAATATAGCCATGTATTTCTGAACAAGATAAATATTTGACTAATACATACTGTAGTGCAGCACTGGGCTTAGGCCAAAAACACCACTATCAAAACAGGAGTGAAAGAAGAGTATTCAACAGTCGCTGATTATTGCAGATGCAGTGTTTGCACATCTTTGATAAGCCAGGATCTTGATTTTGTCAGATTGAATTCAAATTACATCTCCTAAATAAAATATAGAGCACAGACCTAAAACCACAAACTCAATCTTTGTATTTTGAATATTTATTGATACAAATTAGATTCTTATTTTAAAAAAACATCTCACCATGCAGAAACTGTGCCTGGTACTTGCCCTCTTGAAATCTGCTGGCCAAAGGACTATTTGATAGTGAAATAGAAAAATAATTGCATACAAAATGTCCTTGGTTTCAAAAGGAACTTAGTCTCGTTTCAGAGCAGTTCCTTCAATTACAAACTGTTTCAAAAATATCAGATATAATGTGGAAAAAATAAACACTGATAATTTGTTGAGAGACAATTTTGAAATGTTTACGGTATCTCAGTTACATAATGCCTTTCGGGTTGTAGTCCAATTGGAGAGACACTGCTGGCTTTCATTAGCAGCAGGCATTTTTCCCCATCATATTGAGCGATGCTGCCAGAAGTCTGTGCTTCTGAAAACATTGCAGGGCCCTGCCAACAAGCCCCCGCCCCCTCCTCACATACCCCCCAACCTCTCCCCTCCCAGCGCAGCCAGAGCGGGGCCAGATTGCTGAAAGGCAGCACAGGCAGTGTGGCCCTTCTCCAAGCCTGGCCACTTTGGAAATCGCCACACGCAAGTGCTGGCCTCCCTGTCGGTGGCGTGATGGGGTCACCTTTGGGGCCTGGGGTGTGTAAACACACATGACCCAAGACAAACTTTCACAATTCCGCCAGGTGTGCAAACAGGAGGCCGCAAAAATACCCGGAAAAGTCTGACCATGCAAAAACAATATAACTACCTCTGATGAACTCCTATGAAGGCAGGAGGAGAGGCAGAAAGGCCGACCAATCCAGGGTGGAACCGTTGTCAGCGGAGAGGGCATGTTAGCATTGCGCATAGAAATTCGTCATGTATTAGAGAACAAGTGGGTTTGATTGGTTTGGACAGAAGACTCACCTGTTCTGATTGGCCACCAATGTGGAACTCATCCAGCCCACCCAGTCAGCTGAGAAAACTCCGAACTTCATGGAGAAATAAAATGAGAAACAGGAAAAGGAGACATTTTTTCACAATGTAGATTAAATCTGAGCAGGCCTACATTTTGCCTCGTCTCTAAAACTCAGCTCAATAAAACTCCCCACATGGCCAACGGTCTATTTAATGTCTTGAGTCGCTCTAGTGTTCGTTTCATGGCCTGCACCAGCGATACAATCCACCGTGTCCTGATCCATTGTCTCCTGGGCCGGTGAGTCCCGAGGCTGACCTCTGTGGGGAGTCTTCCAGGCACCACATGTTGGTTTTCTGTCCATATGAACTCTACTTGCTTGAGCAGTCGGGCCTATGGCACCAAGTCTGAAGGACACAGCAAAACAAGGATTTAACTGGAACCAGATGCAGTACTGTCCTCCCAGATCATTCGTTATGTTTTGTGTTAGATCTTCCTCAGATAGTCATGCTGCCAGTGGAAGTGGATGCCTGTTTGTTTGTTCGTGAGGGACTATCAAAGCATCGCAAAGTACTCACAAATATGTTTTAATCCTGGCTGCCAGTTAATGCCATGGCACAGACTGGCAATCTGGCTTTGCATTTCTGCAAATGCTATTTCTGTTTCTGATTTTAGAATTATTCATGAATGATAATCAATGGATAACCCGACAACTGGCACGCAGTGCAACGACAAACAGATAATTCTTTCTAAACTGCAGTAAATCTCTGTCATAACAACATGCAATTTGACCCAACTGATTTCTACTTTATAATGATATCATTGTTACAGCTTACCTCTGCTCACCCCTACTGCTAGACATTGAGTAAGCACGTAGCAGCCTGCTGGTTATACTATTAGCAATACAGATGAGAGATGTCTGCATGTCTGTAAAGTCAACCTGTAATTATCATGGCTGTATATCCCCGGGCAAGAGACTAAGTCAGATTTATAGATTTATTCTGTCTTCAAATTAGCATCATGCCTCAGATTCCAGCATTTCATCTTGCAGGCTGCTGGAATGTTTTGAGAGCAAAAAAGGGAGTCATTGTAATTCACAAATACACGTCCCAAAACCACCATCTGTGAAATAGTGTTGGAGAGGCAACAATATGCGAGTGTACTGTTCAAAGGAGACATACAGTATTAGAAGCCTCATTTAACTGCAGCTGTACCGCTTTCATTTTTTGAAACAGTTGAGATCTCTTAATAAAGAAGGGACCAAAAGTATCTAATTCTTTACATTGCTGCGAAAAAAGCAGCAGTCCTACTACAGGGGAGACATGCGACTACGTACTGGAAGTCACAGCTACTACATTCGGTTTTCTGCTAATTTAGGCTTCATGAATGATTTTTCCTGCTGTACTCAAATGTGTTGCTGCCACAAGGCATAGTTCAGCAAACCCTCATTCACAAATAGCTCTAACTTCCCACATGAAAGGCATGTACAAAATATTATTATTATGCTTCAGCTGTTCTTTAATTGTTATCATTAGCCATGGGAGATGCTTTATTCAAGAGTTAAAGCTTTTAATTTTAGAATTGGACAACCATATTTCAAAGTAAATATCATCAGTATATTATTAGACTTCTTCAAAATGGATGCACCCTAGTACAGGTTTGAATAGATTACACTAAAATATATATTATATTGAGTTACTAATTACCTTCACAAAACTAAAGCTGGTGTAATTTAATCTTGAGATTACTTTTATTTTGTGATGTATTGTTACATTTAAGGCAGGAAAATTGCAAAAAAGACAAGAGAGAAAGAAAGAAAAAAACCCAGTCGTGGAATTTACTTTTAGTCCAGTATTCTTCTCAAGTATTTACTACTTATTACTCTACTACATTTGTCTGACAAATATTACTTGTTAGTTTGCAGATAAATATCTTATATACAAAACATATGATCAGTTTATAAAAGCTCATACTCTCTAACACATTTTGCTGATAATACTTTTACTTAGCTGTCAGTTTTAATGCCGGACTCTTACTTGTAATGGAGCATTTTTACATTGTGACTTTATTACTTTTATTTAAGAAGAGGCTCTACTTCTTCCACTGTTGAAGAAACCACTGATGAAAAAATTATATATTATAAAATTTATTTCAGGTATGCATGCAAATTCAAAATTTTCTCCCGTGCTATAATTTATAACAACACAGAACACCCACCCTCTGTTAACTGTAACTGGGCTTTAGAGTGTCCTGCTTCCACTTTAAAACTACTCTCAGAAGCACAGTAAGCCTCTAATTTTTTACAAGCATATTTAATCTGCATGCATGTTTTAACGGCACATAGAGGAATGCAGGTTCTTTCAAAGGACATGTTTACAAGTGCTGCCTTTACCCTGCTCCTCTGTAATGTATGCATTCCTATGTGTCAATATGCTGTTGGATTAGTCAAATTCCAGCATACATTAAAATATGATACAGTGGGTGCTCTCTGATGTTAAGTGTTTTTTCCATGAGGAGTAAATACATTCCTCAGCTGGCTTGTCCTGGATTGATCTCTGCTGACTCAGAAGAAAGATTGCATACCTCCTAAGCATCTAATAGACAATGCCCCCGGGGTTTACTCCTGTGCACGTACAGTACATGTGCAGACGGCTTTGTGTGGAGAACAATGTTTACAGTTCAGCCCAGTCCTTGGTAACAACACAGACTCTGATTTGTAGTATGTTTCTGCGGGCTGTAGCGTACTGCTGTCAGCAAGAAAGAAACATTAATCTTGAAAGGGGTGCAGGTGATAAATATCACCTAGACAAAACAGTTAAACAGTTTTATTATGTTCCTATTTTACTATTAAAAATAATAGTGAAAGATCAGTATGAATGTCAGATGTAATATAGTTGTAATATGCTAAAAAGTATGGCAATTTCGCTTCTTTTTTCAATATAAATCTGGGTTTACTTGAAGTATTCCCATCTGATGTGAATTTTGATATTCAGACAGCAATAAGATATAAAGCCATAAACTATGGTGCAGTTGTGTGAGCACTTTTAAATGATTATCCTGAGACAATACAGCCAGTGAACTCTGGGAGCTGGCCTGCCTGCCTCTGTGCTCCAGGCTGTATTATGACTGGTTCAAGTCAGCGTCCTGCTCATACATCTTTCTAAAATTATACACCACAATGAAGAAAAGCGGCCACTTCTAAACAATGTCAAAAATTCAGATTTAGACCCCCCCCCCCTTTTTTTATCTTGTTATTGTGTTACACAGGGACTGAAAGACGAGTCACAGCATTATGAAATCATGTGAGGAGGGCAATTATCCATCACAAAAGCCCCACAGTAAAAAAAAATAACCCACCGGCTGGAGAAGACAACAGAGCCTTTTGTTTGCCCCATTGTCAGTGACACAGTGCCGAACTCCTCCTCATAATGGCTTGTTTCTCCAGTGAGCCGTCTGCCTTTATCAGTCTTACTTTGTTCTCGACAGCAAGAAAACTGAGTTTCTGAGACACATAATGGGCAGCTTATGTATAAGCTCATTCAGGTTGCGATTGACTGTCGTGACCCCCAGATTTGAGTCACGGCCAGCGTATAGTTAACTTATTCCTCCTCACACTCGCTGGATGCATGACACACAGTCATTTCTGTTATTGACATTTGCTCAGAGTGACGGCATCATGTGACCGGGGGCGTCATGTGACTCTCAAAGCCTTGTAGTTGAGTTGTATCATCAGCACGATGTAATTATAATGCTGACTTGGTTCAGCTGC
Source organism: Lates japonicus (assembly GCA_033238685.1). Taxonomy (NCBI): domain Eukaryota; kingdom Metazoa; phylum Chordata; class Actinopteri; family Centropomidae; genus Lates; species Lates japonicus. The sequence continues at coordinate 23,739 of BRZM01002085.1, forward strand.
TTGAACTCTGTCGACCTTGGCCTAGCAGCTAGTGTAAAATCTCTCAGCTGTTGACAACTGACCACACAATGACAGGGTTTCCAGTGGCCGCAACTATACTGTACCAACCTCCTGGACACAAGCTGAGGCAGAGAGTGTCAGGTTAGGTAGAGGCAGGAACTTGCCGAGTCCTCAGTCATGGTCAGTCTTTGGTATGAAGGAGCCACTGGAAGTTTCTGCTCAGGTCTCGGCGGCTGGACCTGTCCTCACCTTTAACACAGCATGGCGTATATAAACCAGACAGCAAGACTTGTGGAGGACCAGTATGCTTTTTATACAGAGAAGTATCATAATGTTTCACAGAGGTGGAGAAATAGCGGGAGAGTGGTATGTATGCCAAGTAAGAAGGATATATATAAGCCCACCTCCATCTACTTAACACACAAATTAAACCAGCTTGTCAGTGAACATTTAGAAATCATCGCTTGGGTCTCAGCGGGCCTCGCTGTTTGAACTGCAGTGTAGGTAGGCACTGTTTATCCTGGACCGGGCGCTTGATTAAAATGAGGGATGGAGGAAAAAAGAAATGGCTCAGTCTCTCGGTGGTCAGCCACAGCCTCCTCATCGCAGCCTCCACCAATGATCTGACTTTCCCCCTTTTTTTTGCAATTTTATGTAATCACAACTGCGAGAGCTATTTTTAATGTGTGTTTAAGTTGTGCGCACGCCATTCGATATTAAACATTTCCCCTTATTACTTAAAGGCCGACTTTATTTTCCCTCAAAGCTGTGACTCCAAAAACAGCTGTCCAGACACCACAAGAAAGGGCCTTAAGTCACTGGAAGATGTAGATACCACTGCTGGACTCCAAAAGAAAAATATCTACTTTTCATTAAGATTATACCATACCGTACCATACCAAACAATTCACATAGAACATCAACATCCTCTTGGCGAGGCGACATCGTAGATTAAGTTTCTGCACTTCCATGAGTTTTGGACCATGTGGAGGTGAACTTCTCCATGACTCTTGCTTGATTCTATGGCCGCAGGTCGCCGTCCCGCCTCAGCAGCACTGTAAGGAGATATTTAGGTTCACACCAGCAGCGCAGCAGCCAACAGAAGCTGATTGCAAGTGGTGTTTGTTTCCAATGAAAGCACGTTAATTCGGGCTCGGCCGCAGTGTAAACTACCTTGGCGTTTTACAGATGTCGCCTGTTAAAGTGAATCACTGTACCTGCCTGTTTGCCCGGTCGGGCCGTTCTGATGCCTCGCCAGAAAGAGTACACAACACGAGCCAAAAGGGCTATTAATAATCCCTTCCCTTTCTAATACTGTAATACCTCCGCGTGTGTAATGTCTGCTCTGGTCTAATTATGTCACGTCATTTTTAGCTTTTGCAGAGAGACGAATACAGACAGCCTCACAGCCTCAGTCTGAGTTAATTTTAACTCATCTTAGGTATCATTATCCCCCAATATTTTTCCAGAAATACTCTGTTGCAAGAAATAATTTTCTGTGAAAACAGACCACTGCGAAGTTCATCGGCTGTGACAAAGCGAGGAAACGGCCTGCCGTATCCAGCAGAACTGCATTTACACACACACCGTGTTAATAGCATGTGTAATTATAAGCGTGGTCCAACACATGATACCTCTATTATGTTTCTATGAGAGCTTGTGATAACAAAGTGAGTCCATTTGAAGGTGTGTGGTCCTGAGTGGTAGGAGAGAGAAAGTGTCTGGCAGGGTGGGCCATCGACCACAGTCCTCAGGGCAGACCTTGGCCAGAGCTCAGAGTATGGCCAAGCTCTTCAGCTCCGCACACACACACACACACACACACACACACACACACAAGTATAGCAAGTGTAGTATATGGCCACCGGTGGAGAACCAGTAATGAATGAAATATTATATTCCACATCATATTCCAGCTTTTAACATTATTACCTTCACATAAAAGTATTTTTTTTTTGACAGTACATATATTACAGAATTGTCTCTACAGCAAAATGAGGACCCTACCAAGCTGGCAGCACCTCCCTCAAGTAAAATGTTTTTTCATGAGATGTTGTATGGAACTCCCTCCACTGCTTATATACTGTATAAGCAGTGGATGTATGTATAGTATATACACTGTATTATCAGATATGTTACATACATGAAAACACATTGCTTTCACATGAATTCCAGATAACATCACATTTGGCTCCTCTCACAACACAATTGCGAAAATCCCTCCAATCAGACCAGAATAAATTCAATAAATACCTATTTAACTTATCTGTTTTCTTTGCCAAATGTCCAAAAAACATTATACTCTTGAAAACAAAATCAGAACCTTTAATTTGCATGTTTTCAGGATTAGATCTGGGGTCTTCAGACTTGCTTATAGACAAGAGTGGAGGCTGTGGTCAAGGTCTCAGTGACGGAAAAGGTTTGTTGTGGTTTTCTTAAGGTGGGTGAACTGCTGACCTTACCGACATTTGGGCAAATGAAACAATATTTGGCCAACTTTAACTAAACTTTGTTACTGTATCAGGGGAAAACATCATCCATTCCTTGCAGTTACAATCTTTGCAGCTCTTAAAGAATTCATGCTGAGATATCTGAGACTGCAACATCATCATAGTTGAGATTTTCACCATCAAGGTTGTTTATCACATGCCATGCCACCCAAGAAGTTATGTTTCCTGCCATATGAGTTGGGTTTGACATTTATGCTTTATTTTTCATTCCATGTTTCAGATTCAATCATGACGTGCAAATTATATTCCCATCAAACTGTGTGTAATTTACTGTGGCTCGGCGGAACTCACAGCGGTGCTGCAGTCTGTCCTAAAGTTTAATGCTTCTGACAGCAAAGCATCCACTTGCAGTAACCTTAAAACTGTTTATACATAACCTTTAAATATTATTTTTGAAAGACTTAAGTATCAGGTCCTGAAGTTATCCTTATGTACACCATGTCTGTGCTGTTGCACTGGTGATCCAAAACATACAGTATACAGTTATTAAGGAAGACTATTGTTGAACAGTTTTGGGCATATTTAGTATAAAGATAAACTGCATGGGTGACATGATCAATTAAATCTCTGAGAGGAAATAGTTGCTGTGTATGTTCTGCGATACGCAGTGTGTTTGCAGCCCTTCCCTAAGGATTCTGTAACATGTGCTGCAACTCAAGAGGCTTGTTCTTGTTTTAGACAGCAAATATTTACAAAGCACCTGGCCAAGGAAAATGTTTCACTGCACAAAAATAAGGTAGGTGGCAAAGACTTGTGGGAATGCTGTTGTGCTGTGTTGAATATGGGAGGATTGTTAGTATTTCATATTTGACATTTTTATTAACTTTTTTTCCTGAGCCTATATAAAGTTTATTGAGATTTGAAACAAACAAGGGCTGAGAATCTATCACTAAAATATACAGATAAGCAGTTGTCGACTTGGTTTGTGGTCATTTCATTATTACATACATATTACTAATTACTAATATTTCTTTTTATTGCCTGAGTGTGCAAGCATGAGTTACAGTTATTAATTTGCTGATTGACCTCACTTGGATTTAATGCAATAAATTGTACAGTAGAGTAGATCTAAACTTACTCAAGTTGTAAAAAAACAAAACAAAATACTTGCTTCTTAAACATTTTTACCATTATTTTAAGATCCAAATTATCAAATATTTCTTTTAGAAATGCTGAATTTATGTCCAAAAATACACTCAAACAATGTCTGCCTGTTTTTATTATGTAACAGCAGACGCTTTAACAGCTGAAACAAATTACAAAAAAAAAACTAAACATATTTTCTCACTCATCTCTTGTGGTATCTAGCCTTGCTAAAAGTTTTTGCTTTTGTTTGACGGGTTTCAAGATATGTGTCTCTGAGACTTCTGTACATCTAGTACACATAGGTAAAAGTAAGTTTGTTTGTGTTGCTCGGAATTATATTTGCAAAAATCAATGTTATGGAATCATCCATTAAATTTGGTAGGAAATAGCCAAGCCATTGGGACTGTTTCTAGGAAAGTAGTTCCAATGAAACTGCTCACAAGGAGGTCTGTGGATTATCCACCGTGCTGGGGGAATAGTTCCCGAGATTTGCTATTACCTTATATGTAATTTCTTTGCGTAAACATAAGCAAAATTCTTTTACTCCATTATATTTAATAGTGGGAGATGGCTATCAGAGAGGAATATCTCAAAACCCATGGCACCTGGAGACCTGCATACAAATACCATCAGATATAAGTGAGAATTTTTTTTTCCTGTAATGTGGATGGACTGTCCCTTTTAACGACAAGCTCCAGCTGAATAACAGTACGTATTAATGCAAACTGAGGAAAAGTTTGTTTTCACTGGCAAGAGCCTACGGCAGTATTCTCTTTACTGCTTTTGTCATGATTGCCCATCACAGTGACAAGATGATCAGAGATACTTCTAATTTTCGCATCTGGACCAAACTCCCGCCTATCTCCACACATTCCATTTCCCTGTACTCAACACCCCGTCTGGTGCTTTTTGGATCTGTTGTACAGCCACTGTGATCGCTTGACTGTGCGCCAGCCGGATGCTGTGCCGGACCCGTGAGGGTAAACACTGTGTGCATGGAACCTGTGTGTGTGTGTGTGTGTGTGAAGTGGTGATTCATCGATTGTCATGAGTTGCCTGCACCATAGTACAAGGCAGGGCTATTCTTAGAGGGTGCCTGTGTCCAAGTGTTAGAGATCAGAGAAGGCATCTCTTTCACAGAGAAGACAGGTGGCCATGATTTACGGCCTCATAGGAATCGCCTCCGGCTCATGAGAGAGCCATTTAAAGCCCAGTTCAGGCTTGCAGCGCGCATACGCACATGCACACACGCAGTCATTACGGTAACAATGGTCAGACCACTGTTCAGACACAGCCAATGCAAAGCGTGCGGAAACAGAGAAAGAGAACACCAGGCTGCAAAAGTGACACTGGAGCAACCTCAGACACACCTTCTGTAAATAAGCTGTTTTCACACTCCCTTTCTCTTCACACACACTGAGCCAGCCTTTCTGTCTCTCTCTTCCCCCCATTCTCTCTGCTGCACATGCATACACAGACAGACAAACACACACTCACGCTCAGACACACACCCAGTCTCACACCGCCAGCCAGCCAGCCATTCGTTCCTCACTCACACCCTCAAATCTTACCAAGCTCAGCTCTCCCTGCTCAGAGGCAGACAGGAGCAGCACGGCAGCCTGTTAAAGGAGTTGAGGGAAGGAGTAGCAGAGTCAGAGAGACAGACGTAGAAAGAGAGAGGGGAGGGAGGGGGGATGAAAGAGTGAAGGGAGAGCAGAGCAGAGCAGAGCGCTGTTCCCCATATGCTGAGGAGGCATGGGCGGTTGAACAAGCTGCCCCCACTGAAGCCTCCTGACTCATGGGAGCGTCAGACCTCGATCCCCAGAGAGCCTGGAAACGCTCCTGAACCACGCGTAAGAGAGCAGGAGGGGAGCCAGAGAGGAGAGAAAAGTCCAAGGAGAGGGAGAAGTAGAGGAGAGGAGAAGGAAGAAAGCCACAACGGTGGCTGGGTCCCAGACTCAACTGCTGTGCCGCGATGACGCCAGAGGGCATGTGACCCAGGCTCTCCAGTGACGTGCACATGGTGGGGCAGGAAAGAGACGAGTTTTAAAGTTGGTGTCTTTTGCTGTGTGAGGGCTTGCTCGCTTCCCAAAACAACCACAGAACCACAGACGTATGCTCGGGTTGGTGCTTGAGGCTAATTTGATGTAAATGTTAATCGTCATGGCCAGCACCAGTCACAAGGGACGGCGCTTGCTTATAAGTGCTCCAACCACACTCGCCAAGCAAGCAAGTCCGGCCACTATCTGATCTTATCCGCAGTTGCTATATTTGCCTCTGCAATTTTTTTTCTCTATAAACCAGAATCTGTTGTTACTTGTATCATCCAAATAGTTGATAATGTAAAAGTACGTCTTGTGGATGGTTTTTCCATTTTTTTTTTTCTTCATGACATGTTGCGTGTTTGGTTTAGGACGGTTGGAGGGTCACGGAAACCACAGAGGAACAAAAGTGGGGTTTGCTAAAACTAGAGGCAGCTATGGTGGCATCTAACAGCCTTTCAGCAGTGACACCATGTCAATAAAACTTCTTCTGGGGTGAGTACTTTTCGCCTGGCCTCTGTTGTGTGTGGAGTTGGGTTAGGGGCTTAACATCGGGAGGACTCAGGGTCAGGCAGGTGCTGAGGTTTCGATGGAGGAGAAGGGTTTTGCTAAAGAGGTAAGGATGTTGATCTGATTGAAGGATTTGGGTCCAGATGAGTTTAAGGATCAGTTGAGGTCACTGAGGACCACCGCTATCAAGGTCCAAGCTTTTGTGGTGGAAGAAAGACCCAGCTACCATCATGGCTTCTCTCATGGTCCACAAATACAGAAAAAAAAAAAAAGAAGAAAAAAAAAACTTTGCATTTAGAGATTCCATTTACCTATGATGTTTATAAATATTTCTGAAAAGAGGGAGATGAGCGGCTCAGCAACATACCCTTAGATTTGCTGTGCCGGCGCCATTATGAACCAAAACAAAAGGCAGTAAGATATTTTGATAAACGTAAACAGACAACTGCACAAGCAGGAGTTTACAGTTGAGCATTGGAAACAAGATGGGACTACTGACTGGAGTGTGTTAGTATTCGCTACGCCGTAGGGAAGAAGTATTGATTAGTTTACAAAGAAAGCAACTGTAATCACTCCTGAAATCGTTCAGTCGCACTGCTGTCATTAATTAATCAGTGCTCGATTTCAGCAGCTCCAGGGATGCATTTTAATCTATTGGTGACATAAATCCACATTGAATGAGAAGTTGCTCCATGCTCCACTCATATTATGAATTCATAATTCAAGCACTGTAATAATTCATTTGAATTACAGTCACTTTATCCTGACTCACCGCTTTTCTGCAAACGACTGTGTTAGTGAAACTAGATTTTTGAGGTGATTTGTAAACAAACCCTCCCGAAACACATTTCTTTCAATAAAATATCCATATTTTGAAAGAAGTGCAACAATTAGACTTGTCAGCTGGAATTTATTCTTCAGATTATTTATTCCTTATTTCCTCCAACTGTATTCAATGTCCTTCTTGGCTCTCAGAGGGATCTATAGGAAATAAGACCACAATAGTAGTAGACAGTAGTGTCAATCCATGATTTTTTCACTACCTGTGACGGCTAACTTGTATGCTCCAGTTTGTGGCCTCTGTTTTGGTTTTGTTGTATTCTATTAGACAACTTCTTTACAATCTAATTAAATCACAAAATAATGATGTTTTAGGTCACTAGAAGAATTTTCAAATTTAAACAAACATTTCATCTCACACGATACACAAGAAATAGACAGGCTGAGTTTAATAGACCCCCGCCTTCTCTCTCCATTCGTCCATAGCCTCCTCCTGTCCAAATCAAATGTTTAAAAGATGTTTTTAGAAGTCACTCCGCATCAGACACAGCTGTTCTGGACTCCCTCCACACAGTAGCCAGGGTGGTCTAATACGCCTGAAAGCCGGGAGAGAGGAGCCTTCACCAATCACCACCACCTATTACTATGTTAACCCCCTGACCTCCTCGTGTGTCTCTGGAGTTCGAGTGCAGGAGGAGAGGAGCATGAGCAGGAAATTGGAAAGCATGTTGCAGCAGGAGGCAGAGAGAGAGACAGAGGATAGATGTGTAGATGTTCAGGTGGAAGACCCAGAGGAAGATAATCACTGTCGATTCTCATATTAAATATTGTTGATTGATATTTGTGCTATGCTCATTGATGTTGCCCCTGTTGTGGAACATTCAGTAACCAAAAGTAACCACAAAAGTCTCTCGACACCGCAATGTGATTTTGCAAGACCACCAGCGCTTTCTTGTTGTATTTCTAATTTAGAATAAATAAATGTAGTGTGCTGTACTGTATCAGGACTGGTAAAAAATTAGAATGGTATCTTAAATATTTTGTTTTATCAGACAAAAAGAGGTGATTTTCAGTGAAGTTGGAGTTAGATTTTGAGTATTGTTTAATGATTTAACACAGAGTTTAGATTTTAATACATGTGGTTTGTATCTGTTAATATTGATTCGAATTTAATTGCTGCACAAAAACATGACTTAACCAAGCTCAAGTCTTGCCTTTTTGTTGATTTTCCATATTTCTTAAGTTCTGGAAAGTTATGTTTCTTCCTGGATCATTTTGTCTGCCGCCAGCCAGTTTGCTGAGGACGCAAGTTACAAAATATTGTTTTGTTAGTTAGAAAGCCACATTACTCATCCCGGCCTGTAGGTTTGTATTTAAGGACATTTTTAATTTAGGGTTTGAGCGCACATTCCCATGCAGCGACAACTGAGCTTTGACTTGAGGGAGCGGGCAAATATTCTAAATTGAGAAAAGGGGTCTTGTCAAAATTTGTCTTAAGATTTACATCAAGCAATTTCCATTTAATTGCCTCAACACATTTTTATAACCTCAGACTGGCAGATCAGATGGGGAGGGCAGAATATCTTCAACATGTGTGGCACCCATCAACCACCATGCCTCTCTGGGGAACATTATGTTTATTTATTACAAACTTAATTATATAGACACTAAGTCAAGGGAGTAATTTGTCGTTCAGTAAAGTTGTAAGTCATTAGAAGCTAAAAAGTGTGTTTTATACAGACAGACCCGAATCAACACGATCAAAAAGAAAAGCAGGGAATATGTGGGTAAATATTCGAGCGGAAAACCTTCCTAAAAGAAAATCTCTCAGATAATTTGCAGGAAACCGGGGATAGTATTTGAGAAAGGCAGCTTGTTGCATAAGTGTTGCCTTAGATCTAAATCCACACAGGCCTGCTTCTTGGAGACATCTGTAAGGAACCAGATCCTTCCCTCCTCCTCCTCCCCAGCCAGGGGAGAGATGGAAGCCCACCTCATCAAGTCAGGTACCCAGTGCTAGGGGAAAACCGAGCTCACTCGGCTGCTACCAGCAGAGAAGACTTTCTCAACTCCGCTCAAAGGAACTCTATTTACAATGCTTAATTACACCTCTGAGGCAAACATGTTATTTAACTCCAGCAGGGTCATACCGATGGAGCAAAATGGTGCTGTGTGTGTTTCTGTGAGCCGCGCCATTATTAGGACTTATTAGTGCTGGAGGTTCACATTAATTACACCCTGAGGGTAATCAGGGAGTTGCAGAGGTTAATGTGATCAGTGTTTAATCAAAGATAGATTAATTGTCTGTATTTTCACTCAAATGTAGTGAGACTGAATGGTAATATTTATAATTCTAAATAGGCTGTAGGCAGTTATATTCAAAATGAGAGTGTCATGAACCTATAACCTGTGATTTTAATGGCCTGAAATAGAGTCTCTTTCCCCACTGGGAGAAGATGTAAAGTTGTGTGTTTTTCTTTAATTTGTAAAGGTATAATAAGTCAGTTGTGTGCACGCTTTGAAAACCATTACATCTGAACTTGTGATTAAAAAAATAAAACATAACTAGTCAGTGAATCAAAGAAATGAGAGTAACATTTTTATAAGACAACTGGAGAAACCTGACTGTGCGGTTTTTTAAGTTCAGTTATCTCGAGCTACTGATTCATGCGGCCAACATTCATGCCTTCCTTCCAAATTAAGCAGCAAGAAGATGAAACATGCACGAAAGGGAGATTACATTCACTCCTGTAATATGGAGACTGCAACAACAAACGAGAGTTGAGTGTAAACACACGACACCGTGTATTATCTCTTGTTTTATCCCATATTCAGTAGCTGTGGCCACTCACACAGTTATGATAAGGCAAATTGCCAATTGGACTGTGCTTACTGTAGGTTTCTCAAGCCTGTTTAAAGTGTTGATAAAAGACCCAAAAGCAATCTTCTCGAGGGAGCTGACATAAAATCATTTGCTAAACCGTGAGTGCTAACGCCTCTGCTTTTTAACCAGGCTCAGTTTTCCATAAATCAATGCAAATGTTTGACATCTTTGCAATAAGCCACTCAGGATACAAGTCACCAGTATTTTTTTTGATAGTCTCTGCAACCGTTATGCATAGCTATGATTTTTTAGTTGCACTACACTGTTTGTAGGCTTAATGCTACTTCATATGCTATCTCCAGTGAAGCCTTTAATGCAGCACTGTGCTAT
>BRZM01002085.1:36011-71838 GCA_033238685.1 Lates japonicus
ATAGTGCGCGTTCAGCGGTGCCTTGCTAGTAGGATATTGCATGGCAATATATTTGTTCAAACAAAATTAAGCTGGTTACTTTGATCGCTGGTAATATGCTAATACTACTATACTAATAATGCATGTAAGAACAAGATCATCAAAATTATCTTAACTCAAGGTCCACTTTCTAGTACTTTCCAGAACTTTCTGGGTATTTTTTCAAACTAGTGTTTATGTGGTTCAGAAAACTTTCACCTTCTAACGTAAAACAAAGTGTTTGAGATTTATCCAGAGCTAAGTAGAGATCCATGAAAATGAAACAATATAATTCTCTATTTACAATGTATAATGTAAACAGACAAAACACATTTCTGTTTTTGGAAAAGGTCAAAATATTATGAAATTCTGAACCTGCCTTGTTTGAACCTGTTAGAATAAAGTAAATATACGTCTGCGGTGCTTTGGACAAAAAAAGGCAACTCTGAGCGAGACAAGCAGCAACATCCAGTTTGAACATAATAACATTTAGAGCTGAAAAGCGGATGCAGTTACTGGGTTAGTCGAGTGTCTGAATAAACCTAGATGTATGATTAATGTTTGAATAATTTTCCATACTAAGCGCCAGAAATTAACTGGTTCCAGTCAATGTGACCGCACTTATTCTTTGTGTTATATGAATATCTTATTAACTGAATATACTTGTTTTGATATGATTGTCATTGTGTTGATATTTCTAACTTAGATGCTCTTCACTATTTTCTCACATTTGGGCAAATCATCAGGAAATAATCTGCGGTTAACTGATACAGAAAATAAAAAGTTTAATAAAGTTGTATCATAATAAGTTAATTTATAAATATTTAGCATTCAACCATTAAAGAGGAGTAAGTAGCAGTTACAGTGAAACCATGCAGCCTGTGCTTCAGTAGTTCTAATAGCTCTAAGGGGTTTCTTGCTAATTTAACAGTGGAAAGATCTAAAGATGTCAATACCAACACAGAACATGGACGAAAACAATCACAGTAACATTTTACAACCCGAAAGGAAGTTTATTTTTTAAAATATTTTGGCCGGAAGTTCCATTGTTGTGTTTCTGGCTACTGTACCAGCGTTGCTCTCTAAAACCTGCAAAGAGGCGGAGTGGCTCGCGGGCATCATTCTGGAGAGTGGTGGCAAATGTTTATTCCTCTGATCATCTGTGGGAGATTAGCCCACCCGCCGCCATGCCGTAGACAACCCGCCGGGCGTTGGAGATGAAACCTAACGGGATACAGCGAGGAGGAAGCGGGGTGGCTGTAACCGAGGAGGAGAGATGTACTGGGCTGCTGGCTTCGCCTCTTCCCGGCCGTGTGTGTGGTTTGAACTCGGGCAGACTGCAGCCTGCCCGCCGAAACAGCGCCTCCGAGCAGCAGCAGTCTTTATATGGCTACATCATTGCCTTCCCGTTACTGGACTACGGAGCATCATATATGACCTCTGGGCTCCGGACTCCTGGTGGAAGAGACCCTGTACATCACCAGGGGCCCTGCTGGCGCCGCTGCAGCCTACTTGCTGCATGAACTGCTCATGCATCAGGTAGGTTACGCATGCCCTCATCATTTATCATCAGCTGTTTTTATTTAACGCTTCAGGCTGTCATACTAACCACACCTGCCGACATTGACGGGTGGGTGTCATTGGGACGGGCGCGATAAGACATGGATGGATGTAAGTGCGTCCATGGGATGTCATTTCTCTGGATCTCGCGCGTTGGTTGCTGTGGTTTCTGCCCATGTTTCCCTCCTTCAAGGACAAGACAGTGAGGAGGAGAAAAAATTAATAAATTAAAAAAAAAAAACAGGTCACGCGTCCGCTCGTGGTGCAGATCCCGTGCCAGCTCGTCGGCACCACAGGCGTGACAAACGAAGCGCTCCTTGGCGGGCGCGCTGCGGTCTCAAACAAACCTCCTAATGAACTCTGCCTGGATACGCTGAAATAATGCAGAAACACACCTACCTCGCAGCGAGTACTCTCTGTTGAAGGCGGATGAATGAGATGTAAATGCGTTAACTCAGGACTATTATTGAGTGCAGAGGATGCTGACTGTCTGGCGGGATTATTTTGGAGGCCAGGGCAGTGCCGGGAAGTAGTACATCCTGTAACAGTGGCCTGCCAGATTTCTGCTGCTCATCCCCCTCCCCTCCAAGATAATCTGTAACCTTGTATTTCGTGCATAAGCGCTGCTGAGATCACGTGCAGGCTGCAGGCTGGATTGCAGCCTGCCAGCATCATCTGTTCGTGCCATGTGATGTGTCGTTGGCGCAGCAGCAGCTCTCTCACACAGAGATCCCGCCTTTATTCTCCGTCCCACTATTTGAATCGCCAATGTTTGGAGGGCTCTGTACATAAGTGGCTCTTCAATTGTTCAGCACCACATTTAAATGGACAGAGACGCAGGAAATAGTCTGAGACAGATCAGACACAGTGTAGTGCAGTGCATGTGGATGATTTCAACTTGCGTGACTGGAGCTAACCCTGTACACACAGCAGCAGACATAATCCTTGTGGTACAGAAACACAGGTGAATATGGGGGTTATATCTTTGAAAACCAGCTCTCCATCATAGGATAAAACAACCAACCACAACATAAACAAAAACCAAAAGGCCCTGTCCTGCATACAATATGTGTTTTAATGACGTGGCTTTATTGTCTCTACTGCTGTATGTGTAACAATAATACAAATAACAACAATATTTCCCTCTCAAATATAGCCCTACATATAGAAAAATGCTGGAAGTAGAAACTCTCTCCTTCTGCAAGAAAAAAAAAAAAAAAAAGCTACCCAGGAGTCAAACAGTGTTTCCATAAGTTTCTCAGTTCATCCTGAACCAAATCCAGCATGTGGAAGATACTTTTTCAATTCTATATTTTACTAATCATTTTGGCACATACTAGTAATGAAAAGATTTGAAAATTTGTACAAGGAGGTTACCAGTGTGGCTACTTTGCTCATATATTATTATATATTATTCTTCAATAAGCTTTTAAACAATAGAGTGAATATTTCACAGTCACTGGTGATTATATTAAATTGATAAAAACTGGCGGTGATAAAAGAAGCTAAAAGAAACGGGCAGGATCTGTCTGTCTGTCTGTCTGCCTGAAAATGATGCTGCTTGATAAGTGTCTTTACCCCTTCAGTTTGTAACCTAAATAACATCTAAAGTGAGAAACGGGTTTGACACGGATTCAAACTGAACACAACATACAAAGCTTAAGTAGGACATATTCAGTGTTAGAGAGTGGCAGTAAATACAATGTTTGACATTTGAATATGTATATGACCATTTTATATCATGATGGTAATTCTAACAAACAAACAATGAATTTAACAAACGAAATGCTAGAGACATAGATTAAGCTCAGTGTTCATCTGATCATCTTTTCTTGTTTTTGCTGTTGTTTTTGGGACTGGTGCTAATGTCACATTAATACAGTGACAGCTCAACATATGTGCTTGTGTCACAATTATGAGACAATAGGACTCCATCACAGCAATCCGGGGAACACCAGACAAGAACATAGCATCTGATACAACACTTTCTCATTGCTTGTGTTCAGACAGCAGGTGTACAGTGACTGCTAGCTGTGAAGGAAAGGTCCAGCATTGTGTTGGCTTTAGAACTGGAACACTGTGTTGACTCATTTAGTCAATAATTTCGAAGATTCCAACGAGCTCTTAATACCACTCAGCTGAGTAGGCATATTAGGCCAGGATCATTGTCAAGTCTCTCCCACACATGCAAAGACTCACACATCTTGGATTCTTAGATAGCTCAGCTTTCTCATTTCAAAGACAACTAATATCAAAGAGCTGGCAGCCAATATAACTTTCAATTTGGGGCAATTTTGGTGCACAACCCTGAACGATTAGGTCAACAAAATCAATTACTATGACAAAATAGACTATAGGGGTAGTTAATATTTAAAAGCACATAACAACCTGTAATTCACTAAGCATCCTACAAGGTTCAAGCAGGACAACAAAATATAGGTTATTGTTTTGAAAGTTAATAAAGTCAACCCCGCATGGTCCTGCAAATGAAAAAATAAATGTGTGAGTTGATGGGTTATTTGGTACCCCAAAGGCTCCAAGGACACAGGGACAGTGGCGTATATAATAAACTACAGGTGTGACCTGTTCCTCTCAGGAAGGTTTGTTTGAGCTGAAACTAACAGTAACTCCTGCTCTCTGTTCCAGGTGCTGAGGTTATGTTTGTGTTTATCTCCCTTAACGGCTGACCCAGAGAAGCAAAAGGTAGTAACTTTTGATCACCCTCAGCCAGACACATAGGACAGTTATATTTTCATTGAGATACGCTACTGTTTGTATCCGATAATCCCTTTGTTATTGTTCCTGCTGGTATCTACACACACAGTCAGCAGAGTTAAAGATATCAAAAGCTTATTTTTCACTCCTTGCAATCAGCCATTTAACAATCCAGTCTGTAAAGCGATAATTTGAGTGAAAATTAATTAAAGTTCCGATCATATAGTATATGTAGAGTCTTAAATTAGTTTTGTCCAGGATAACGATTCCTTCATGTCACTGTGTTAGAGTTAAATGCTTTTGCAATAATTTCTGCCTGTCAATGGTAATTCCTTAAAAGCAAATATCTAATATCTTTTATATAAGGTGGCGTAGCTGGATAAAGTTTCATTCCACCATGAAGTACAGATTTTAAGAACGACCTTAGCAAATACAAAATACAAATCATCAATATTTTCTTCTAAAAAGCGTACGTTTGATCACAGGAATATATGAAATTATTATTAGATTAGTCAAACAACACAACATTTACTAAAAAGATTTTCTTTCCTCCGTCTGTACTCTCTCTCTCTGCAAGGGCAGGAGCTGGACTCTAAAGATACTGCATCATCCTCCACCAGTTCTCGAGGCAAGAGCAGTTGGCCCCAGCCTCTAGCCCTTCTGCCTCAAGGCAAGGCGTGCCCTCGCGTGGTGGATCTGCCCCACGGAGTGATGCCACAGCGAACTCTGCTTCAGTGTGTGTGTCACTTAAGCCACGGAGGGACACTGCATGTTGATTGTTGCGTGTTTCAAGAGATCGTCTCTGTGGTTATCTAACGGCTACTGCCCTGTGATGTCTCTGTTGGAATATCTGTGCGCAGACATGTAAAACACAATTCTTCTGAGTGCCATGTGCTCAAAGTTATATTTGTGATTGATAAATATGCTAACATCATCTGCTTGGGATTGCAGACTGTTCCAGACAGTCTGCTGATTTAGGAGATTGACATTTCTGATCCATTCTACATGTGTGGAGCATTTTTTACAACCCTTTTGGATAATGACCTGTTGGAAGTATCCACTTGTGACTCTGCCACTCATTGCACAGGTTTGCAGTTCAATCAAGGTCATTTTTCATCTGTAAATTGTTTATTCAATTCTTTTTATATGGGCCTGAGGAGACACAAGTATCCAGTAATTCCTACAGAAACGCAGAAGTTAAGAAAAAACTAACTGTTGAGGAACTACTCCAGCGATGGTGGAGCAATTAAAAAAAAGGTGAAAATCATGTATCAAGTGATATGCTGAAATGTGTCTTACACTGGATCCTACAATTCCAATAATGATAAGAGCATTTTGTGTTCTAAATTTGCTTGATCTCGGCCCAAGCTGAGAAAATAGCCTGATGAGATCATCCTTTAATCATCTCTTGGCCCCTCATGTTTATCTTGTGACCCAATGGAGAATCCGACCTCAGACTGAACCCGGCCCTGCTCCGTTTGAAAAATCAGCAACAGGAAAACAAGCCAGCCAATTTGACATATCCACCTACAATACTTGATACTCTTTTGTTCCAGAAGCACTGCAGAATCCATTCATATTTCTCGAGGCTGTTTCCTCTGCAGAACTACTTTGATGGGAGCTGTCGCACATGAGGTAGAGATGCCCTGGATCAGGTACAACCCACAGGCAGGTTTCAGGGTCAGAGTTCATCGTGGACTTCCTGGAGGAAGCTGGGTGTCAACCTCAGCAGAACCTCACCCATAGAGAGAGCCGTGTCGAGCCGTCACCAAAATGGTCGAGAACACCTCTATTGGTAAGTAGCTACGCACTGAGTGTACGTGGTGTTGTAGATAGATGTTTTGGGGCAGAGTGCATTGATTATCTATAGTTTGGTGTAACTGTCATGTAGGGCTAAAATTACACGTTGCTAACTCCAATATGCACATTTGTATTTACATATATTCATATTTAAATACACAATTCAACCTTAAGCTCAGTGTTAAACCATATCAGGAAGCTTCCTATTGATCAACGACAAACAATGGCGTGACATTGATTTTAACAACTAAAAAGACATGTGGAGTCTTAATCTTTTTGCATTATTTAACAGTATTTATGCAACCTTCAGCCAGACCAACTCTATCCTCACCACATCACTACTGTTTTATCGGAGGCATCTTTCCTTTCTGATTGGTCCTCCAGTACCTCTGGGTGAAAACATGCACTGCTGAAATGGTTACCACTCCTCCCAGAGGCTCAGGTATTTTCCATTACCTAAAGCTCTATCCATCTTTCCGACCCACACCCTCACACACACACATACACACACACTGATCTAACCCTGTTTGAGCCACTGTGATGTGGCCTATTGTCCTCTCTGTTTAATAACATCAGGACACATTTTGAACCAAACTCTTGGATCACATTCAGAACATTAAAGAGTTTTTTAATGGGAGTAGTAGAAGATGTGACATGTGTAACCTCGCTGTTTCTAGGGTTGATAAATGTTTAATTGGAGAAAAAAAATTGATTGAATAGAGATTTAACCATTTGTGCTGTAAAGAGAAATTCCACAAGATTTCCAAAGCAATAGAGGTCATTCATGTAACCCCACATCCCCCCTCCATCTCTCTCTCCTTGTATCACCATCCACCACCTCCTCCATCCACCCTCTGCCATGTTTTAGACCCACATATAGACCTATTGATTGAATTATTTATGTCCGGAAGGGCGTGGCAGACACCCTGAACACTGAATACGGTTAGATCGTTACACACATATTTCCACCAGCCCATCTGATTGATGCAGCTACTAAGAAATTAGATCACGGGAAACTGAAGATGTGCCAGTTGTAGGCGTATGTGCTTTATGCTTCATCCTCCATTTCTTCTTAAGCAGTTCTTGAATTATCAGTTTATTAGAGATGGTCAATGAAGTGAAATACCTTTCAAAATGTATTATGTCATCAATAATTCCTTGTATAGCTCTATGTCAGCAATAAAAAGCTAATAGGGAAAACCAAACTCCTTTGAAAGGAAGTTTGTTTTCTGCCACAAACAGTGGTTAGCAGCTAGCATTTAGCCAGCAAGGTCAGACATTTCCCTCAGGGTTGGTGGAGTGTGAAACAGAACTAAAGGAGGCTAAATATCATCAGGTTATTTTTAAATATGTGACTACAACACAATGTGTGTAACTGCCAACATGTTAGCCATAACAACATTGTGAGATAATATTGTGCAGATTAACTTGGAAATTCACTAAAACTTTCAAATTGGTACTGATTTTTCAGAAAACAATAATATTTTTAACCAAAATAGTTTCATCAGTAGGGTACTGAGGTGGTTACATTTCACCCGGAATCCCTACTGTTGACTGAATTATCATTTTATATTTACTTTTAAAATGATTCATTTGCTATCTTCACCAAGTGCTTAATTAGCCTTGATTTGAACCCAAACGATAACTAACATTTCAAGTGTTGACTGTCAAGTGTGATTAGATTTCACCTGAAAATAGAAGTCATATATTTGCCTAAATCAGTGTTCCCATTCTCTTAAAAGTTTGATTTGGGACGATTTATATTCCTGTTATTATATGAAACTTCTTACACATTTATAACAATACATATATGCATTTTATCCCAAAATATATTCATTTTTTTCTCTTTAAATAAAGGGCTAAGATAAATAATGAGAACTCTGTTTTGATTGAAGTTAAATTGGATCTTATTTATGCATCTATAAAGCCCACAGTAACATTTGTATCATGATTTTCTCTCAGGGTATGATCCCCAAGAAAAAGTAAACACTCATCCTCTAGTTTAGCTTGACTCCATTACATCTTACAGGCTCAGTAAAAGATAAAATCTTTTTTACTTTCTAGCTACCTCGCCAGTATTTTTTCCAGATCTGGAAACAAAAGGACAGTTATCTTCTTGGGTTATCAGATGATGTAACGGGAAGTAGTGTGTGGCCACTGGACAGTCACCACTCCCAGATGTAATGTGGGCCAGATGCTTAAATCCAATTTTCATTGAAGGTCAGTCGCCTTAAAATTGGTCAGGGCTGAAGGCTGGACACAGAGCTTCTTTACAGTGGTATCATGACATGAGCAGAAATATGCTGGGGCTACCAGGCTTTTAGATGAGCTGAGGGAGGCTCAGTCTGTAGCTAGCAAGGTGGTGAAAGTTCAAGTGTGGGGGCGTAGAAGCTTAATCTTGTTAGTGTCATACACACACAAGCAACAGCTGAAAAACATCAACAGAAATCAACGAAATGAGGTGAATGTACCAAATATCAGGGACTGTTGCTCTTTTCATTGTACATTCGTCATGTAAGTCCAGGTAGAACAATTGTTCCTTATTGGTTTTACTTTATTCGTCTTGCTGCAGTCACAAAGGAGGAGACACGGATAAATAGGATCAGAGGAATAGGAGGGTTAGCCAGAGGCTTTGGTTGGCCTTGTTTGCACATACACGGCTCTGTCTGTCTGCTGTGAGACAAATCTCACTTGGCGTCAGGATGTCTCCTGTATCTGCCAGGTTTCCCTTTTTAATTCTAACACAAGCAATAGGAAATCTGAATGACTCAACAAAGTTATTTGGTGCAGCAATAAGTGGATGTTTTTAGTTACCAGTTTTTTAATCCAAACCTGTAATGGAATTTTCTTACTTGTGTCCACGGTCACCTTTTCTCCTCTGACCTATTTCTGTATGAGAGGCAACCCAACAGACTCAACATTTCCTCATGTACATAACAACAAGCTGACAGTTTGAGGCTGAATATATGATGCTGTGTCCTGTGGCAGCAGGTTGAAACGGTATAGCTGATGAATGGGTGGTGGCGGGATAGAGTAATTGGTCCACTTTATTGATTAGGACAAGGTTAATTGTCCAATAGACATAAAACTTTGCTGGTAACAAGACACAGGAGCTGAACCCCTTATTGTTGGCCCTGCTGTACATCACTATATTAGATTCATGATGAGCTCAGCCTGCTTCCTTTTTCAAATTGGAAGTAATGCTGATATGAGATATCATCTCTCTCTCTCTCTCTATCTCTCTCTCTCTCTCACTATATATATATATATGTGTGTGTGTGTGTGTGTAACATTAACTCATAACACAATATCATATAGCTTCTCTGGAACATTTTTCCAGGCTCCAGTACCAACTGCCCCCTCTTCTCTTATTAATACTTATAAGGAACTTTATTAGTTCATAATTTGCTTATATAACACTATTGAGAGATTCCAGCCAGTTAGCATGAATGGGAAGCTTCAAGAACAGCTCCAGCACCCAGACATGACCATTAGAAAGTGTAGCATCTTTGGTAGTGATCAACTTCCATCAGTAGCGATGCTGATACCTGTGAAACTATGGAATGCTGGGTGTGATAACCTTTTTGACAGTGTGAAATGAACAAGTTTTACCAGTCTGTTGCTGTATAAATTTTTTTTTTCTTGCCTATCACATTCTCTGTCTAATGAAAATTTGAGAATTGAATAAATGGAGAGTTGCATATTGTAGCAATCAAAAAGATCTCCTGGATCTGAGTCTGAGCCTCAATTGCAAGATACCATCAAATTTTTGGCTTAAAAGATCCATGATGTGAAGTTCCTTGGTGTCAGTTCAGTTTCCCTGCTCTTTACACAATTAGTTAACCAATAACTTTGTGTCTTTTTAGACGATAGCTTACTGTCGGTGGGTGGACAACTTGGAGAAACCCAGAAGCTTCTTACCGCGATATGGCGGCCCTCTGAGTGACACACTAAAGTGCTGCTGAGCCACCTGAGCAACGGCATAGTGTGAGAGATGTCTGACCTGACATGGACACTTTTCCAAGGAGGAGAGTTTACGCTCTGATGGAAGGACATGAGGAGACACTGGCCACACTGCTGGAGTAGAGAGAGAGGACTGTTGTTTGTGTGTGTATCAAGTATCCATGCAGCCTCTTCTCCAGAGCCCTTGACTAAAATGTACTCAATTAGAGCTAACAGCTACCTTCTACAAACAATGAGCAGTAGCCTACATATCTAAAGGGATTACCAAACTCTGTTATATATAATGTGATGGAGAGGTTACTGGATTTTCATTTAGATAATAAATTACATGCATTTGTTACTACAAATCCCTGGCCATTAGAAGAGATTTCTACTTGGAAAAACACTATACAATCTCTGATTTATTCCAGAAACTCATTTTCATGGATGGCTGTGGCGGAAATGTGACATTTTTAGGATAGCAAATGTTGTTGTTTTTCATAAAATGAGAGGTAAATACCAGTGGCATCTTTATTAATTTACTGATGGAATTGCCAGACCATAATGACCACAGCTGAAATTGTTGGGTGACACCTTGGTTAATGGTTATGAAACATCATCATGAACCTGACAACCTGATCATTTCAGATTAATTATTTACTTTCACTCAGACAATGGGCAGTTTCAGTGTATATCAGTATAAAATCATCATCGCCTCCTGGTTTGCACTTGGGTTTTATTGCAACATAGACAGAGATGAATGAAAACGGGAACAGTATGGATGCCAGCCATGAGGATACAATATCAGATGAAACAAACAGTCGAGCTGGAAAAGAAGTGATTTGCATCGATCTGTTTGACATGCCCATTTCAACGGACCATCACTTGTCGTAAATGGAAAGTCGTTCCCAGATGGATATGGTACACTCTGCAACCATGTGACTTCTCTTTTTAACGTTCTGTTTCAAGCTTTCAGTGCCAGAAGTGTGAATCTAAAATCATCTTTTGCTGCAAAAGGCGCCGCTCTTCAGCTTCAAGATGAAATTAGTTTATTATAAAGTGCATTCTCCTGAAGATGCAGGGATGGGCAATAATTGATTTAGTGTAAATCATTTTAAAAGCAACAAACACTATATCAACTACTTGTACTTGGCTGCTTGACACAGGTCTTTCTCTTACCAGCGAGAATGTAGTGGCCTTTGGGTCATTATTAAGTCTTTATTGACTAAAGTCTGCTTGATGATTTCAGTTTCAGTGGTGTTACTTTTTTAAAGCATTGGGTACTCTGACTACTTTATCTGGTAACTGATAGTGTTTTCAAATCCAATAAACCATGGTTAGATTGTATTACTTTGTACTTATATTAGCCTCTCGGTGTGCAGCTTTCGACTAATACACAAAAATAAGACAGTGAACATTAAGATGCATTATGAGCATTAGCATGCTGATGTTGCCTCTCAGAGCAGCTAAAATGGCTGTAAACTGCTTTAAAAAAAATCAAAATGTCACCTTGTTCACCTGTCTCTTTCTGTCTCTTCTCTGTCCTGTAGGAGATAAGAAATGGCATGAACAGATGTCAACATTGGATGCTACAGTGTTAGGGCATCTAGCGCAAGCTATGGACTCTGCCTGGGACACGACCAGAACAACTCATCAAAGGTCAATGGATCTATTTCAGTACTCAGACATAAGTGAAACAAATATTTCTTCAATTATTACACCAAATTGTTACATGATTTTTGCCATATAATGAGCTGTTTTATGTCCTTTTGCAGTACATAAACTTCATCTACATTGTCTACAGTTTTTCCTGATGCTTCTTCATAGTCATATTTGTCTCTTCCTGCCACTAGATGGCGGTGATATTCTACTTCAGTGCAGTGTTGCTGGCACAGGCTTTGATTGCTGCTTTCACATCTTGCATAGAGTAGAGAACCTCCAAGTCTTATCTCTTCAGAGGCCAGACTCACAGTGTGTGCTGTTACATATGAAGATTCATTTTGATACATAATTTATGATTAAAAGTTTGCAAGACCAAAATCCCTGTCACATAACCTATCCCCAGTGTCTTCTCTTTCTCTGCCACAAACTCACAATGTCAATGGCGTCTGGCAGCACCTCCTGCTAGTTTAGCTGTATCTATAAAGCTTGTACATGCATGTAATCCTGTGTCTGTCTTTGGAGGCTGATCAACCTAATATGCATGTTCTGTGGCGGATGCGGAGAGAGTTCTAGCCGAGTGGTTTGTGGAGGTGGAGATTTTTATTCTGATGGGGCTAGTGAGAGCAGTGGCGGCTCCCAGGCCTGCTGGACTTTGGCCTCTTCTCAGGACTGACCTCTGGATGACATGGCGTAGCAGCCACTCAGCAGTTACCTTTACACCTCCCCGACTCCGACCCTCACTCTTTGACTCGGGCGTGGGCACGAGTCTGACAATGACATTCAACAGGAGGAGTTAATGCAGACCTGGAGGTTTGACCTGAGAATGGCCGTGATTGGCTGACAGACTGAGACGACAGGAGAGGCTGGAACAATGAAGTTTTGTTTAGCAGAAACCTGGCTGAAAAACCTGTCAGACAACAGCTCTCACAGCCTGAAGAAACTGTTCCAGCTGCTCCCCTCAATACCCATCATGTTACAACTTTCCTGATGGACAAACTAGTGTTGTAGCAAACATACAAATAACTCTGTTGCATATGCCTTTTTATCTATCCCCATAACGTCAGAACCGCCCTGTGGTGGTTTCTCTTTACTGTATTTGTCTCGTCCTAAGATGCGGAAGCAGGTGGCAGAAAAGGTTAGCATAGCGGAAACATCTCATGAAAAGTCGCGGCAAGCGGAGGAGCATTTAACAGGAAAGACAGGTGGCACTTCACTTGCTATGAAATGATGCAACTTCATCACTGCCACTCACCACAGCATGTCTTTAGCACAAACCCATTCAGACGGGTGGAGATTGATCATGTGGCTAAAGGAACAGCTGTTGTGTAGGCTATTAACCATCCATATGCTGGGGAGGAAGCACAGCTGACTCCGGGTCTCGGTCATTGCCCCAGATTTATCCTTATGTGATTTCCTTTAAGCTACTCAATGTGGGAAGGATCAGTATCAAACAAATAGCGATGTCTCAATCAGACCACAACCCTGAATCCAAGTGGGCCTACTGAATACGAGTCAGGAGGAGAAGATGAGCAGATTTGTGCCTGTTTAGTTACCAGCTGTTGTCCGTCATACTCTCCATTAATTAAGTATTTGTTTGCACGTTGTTATTGGTGAGCTTGGAGTTTTTAGTAATTAATTTCAGCATCCTTCAAGCCTGCAGTTGTTCCATTTGACCACTAGATGAGTCAGTCAGCCACAATCTCTCCTTCATTCTGTAACATCAGGTCATTTCACCCTCAGGACCTGCAGCAGGTCCAACACAGCAGTGTCTCTCCTTCCAATTACAACCAATATTGTGGTTCCCATTCATGGTAGCCTATCAGTATGTGTGTGTGTATGTGCGCAGTGCATGTATACCTTGCATGCATACTGTGTGAGCACAGCAACAAATCAGCCTCAGTGCTCAGACTCAAGGTGAAAATACTCTTACTCTTCTAAGTTATTATCAGTGCCGCCAGTTATTATTTTCTTTAAATGAAATTATGTCAAATATACATATTTTTGTTAATCTTTGTTTTATTATTTCTCTCAAGAGAGATGTTATTTTACTAGTGAAATTTATTTTTCACCTTATTTCAGAGGAGCAGTCTGCTGAGGCAGAGGAGAAGGCGAGAGGCCAAATGAATGGGAAACATAAATGTATATCAGTGATGGGCGCTTGAGTGTTCAAATCATGATTGTGCTGTGAGGGCTGCTGCTTATGTTGGCTGTGTATGTAGAATGTTACTCTGTGTGAATGTCATCAGTGAGCAGCTGATGAGAAAGATCTTTGAAACAGTCATAATACCAAAATCCAAGCTGAACTGATCATCCCTACATGAGTTAAAAATGGACAAAATGTCAGGAAGTGTTCACTTTTGTCTGTTGTGGTAAGCTTGGTAGAATTAACATATTAGCAATACAATCGATGGCTATAAAAAGATTGTGGGTGCATATAAAGTAGATGGCTTGACTTGAGATCACTTCACCAATTACAAAACTATTTTCTCCTTGAACCTGTGAAGTGGCATTAAGCCATACAGATAGTTTGTTCTTTCCCCAGGTTTGCCTCCTTAATAATAGAGGTGGATGGAATTTCATTTGTAGTGCTCACAGCATTGAATAATGATATTTGAAAAGAATTAAAATTCAGCATGCAGCATCTCTTTAAATTCCTGTTACTCTGGATAATAAACAGAACTTATACTGTCAACAGTTTCACATGGAATATTTCTTTCAGTGACTGTTCCAATGAGAAACTGTTTGATGGCAGCATAAAGAAATTACATTTGAGTGAATGATAAATATGCAATCAACATTTCCATAGTGTAGCTAACACAGGACTTTTGGATTTGTTGTAGCATTACTGTAAGGCAACCAAACAGCTTTGCAACTACCCATATGTTTCTATCAATGGTATCAAGTCCAAATGATTCACATACTTCTCAGATGGTTTGATGTTACCTTTATCCATTTGGCACAGTTCCAAGTGTGCCTTCAGGGCAATAGATCAGAGTGACAGTGAATTTTATATTTCCGCTGTATAGTCTTTACCAGTAGCCATTGTATTTTAAAAAGCTAGTAATTAGTGGAATATTTAGTCAAACATGTCTTGAATTTGAATTTGAACGAATCATCCTGAATCAAATGTTTATTTTTCCTTATATGAAGGAAGAATTTCAAATACAAGTGGCCTCAATTCCCAGTGAGGTCTGTAGATCGACTAGACCTAATGAGACATAGCTTCCATAACAAGATGTTTCTGTTGAATTATTTAAAGCTGCTACAATCAGAATTTTTCGGACCAAATAATTATATGTAATGTGAAAGGGTTCACTCATAGCAACAAATCCACAGAGAGTTATCACCAAATCTGCTCAACTAACCTCGGATCACCAGCAAGGCGCTTTAGCAACTTGCCTCTTAAGTCTTGGTGTTTGGGCCTGCAACTGCAAGAGATAAAAGGAGGATGAATGAATGAGTTCTATTCAACAGGTGGACAAAAACACAACTTCAAATGAATGCTATTGTTGCTCTGTGTTTAACAAGTTCACTTCAAAGGTGATAATATGCTAGTGATGTGTTCACAGTTTGTTCTGATGCCACCAGGTGGCCAAAAGCAGTTCATGCAGATTTAAATGTTGTTTTTCACTGGTGTGAGGACCACTAACAAATTTTTACTCACTTCAGTTTTATTGGGATAGAGACAGAAATCTTAAAATCACTTTTTACTAATACTATATTTGTAGTATGGGTGAACATACCCTTTAAAATGAAGAGCCTAAGTGGGTGAGTTAGTGATGGAGGCCAGAATCTGATCCAGTGACGAAGGCTCTAGAAACAACTTTCTTCTATCGTGTCGTCCTGTGGTCTGCGTCCCGACCTGCCCTGACCTGGGTCGTGTACTTCTCAGTTGCCTCACCCAGTGTGGGCATCATATACAGTTGGACTGCTTTAATCAAGCCATATTAAAACTAGAAGTCTTGTTATTTCAAACATGTCATAGCATTACTGCTGGGGTAATGTAAATATTGTATGTGTGACAAAGTGTATCATACTGTATGTAGAGCTGACTGATTGATCAAACTACCTAAGGATGTGCAGTCATCAAAACTGGAGCTGGATAGTTTCAATAAAATGACTGTGACAATTTTAAACATGCAGCGGTGGTTATACATTCTTTACGTGTCTTGAATAAAGGGGTGTTGATGTCGTGACACAGCTTTAGTAGGCTCCACACTGTATTTTAGTGTGTTATAATGTCATATCTCTGACTGTATTTTGTGTGTTGTTGTGTGTTTTCAATCGGGCTAACAAGTTGTAATCATTGAGGTACGAGGAGGGCTGATTAAGACTCTGCCAGGCAGCTGGAGGCAAGACAGGAGGAGAGGAGAGGAGGGAGAGAGCAAGGAAGGATTACAGAGGATGGGGGAGTGAGAAAAATCGTGGGGCAATGCAGAGAAGTTGAGCCAAGGCAAAAGGAAGTAACCAGGGCAAGAGAAAAGTAGGGATAAGGAGGAGAGCAGGTGGTGGAGAGAGGAGAGAAGGGTGAAGAGGCCAGGAGTGAGGTGGGAGGAGAGTCACTGGGAGGAGGAGAGAGAGGAAAAGAGCATCAGGAGTTTTTGGGGGGGTTTACTAAGCTACCTAAAGAGTCTTTAAAGAAAGAATTCAGAATGCTGTGGGAGTTTTGACTAATAAAAGAGATCTTGTCCACCCCCACTGGTTGTGTCACTACTGGCTACCTGTATCTTTTGAATTGATTTTAATCCATTTACTCTATCTTTAAATGCCACAGCTTGCAACATTATACTCCTCCTTGGATCTTAAAACAATAGTACTGGTATTTTTTTTCTAATGTTAAAGACCTATTGTTTAATTTATTTAATTTTGACCTTTGTTTTTAATCTTGTCTATGCTGTAATCACTTTAGAGGTTGCATCTTTGCATGAAGGTGTTTACAAATAGAGAAGGATAGGTGCAGAGAGAAGAAGAAGGAAAGGTGTGAAGTTGATGGGGAGGAGATAAAGCAGATAAGAAAAATAAGAGTAAAAATGAGAGGAGAGGAGAGGAGAGGAGAGGAGAGAGAGGAGAGAAGAGGAGAGGATGAGGCGGCTGGGCTAGGGGCCCGGGGGGGAGAATCGAGGGCCATGGATCAGGAACCAGGCTCCCGGGGGACGGAGCAGGTGCAGGCTGCGAGCGAGGCCTTTGGGCCTGAAGGGGCTGCCAGAGCTTAAAACAATCTGCACTGCTCCTTTTTTAATTTGGCTCTGTGAACAGCCCACCCTCCACACTGACAGTCTCTCTCTCTCCTCTCTCTCTCTCTCTCTCTCTCTCTCTATGCTTAACAGATCAGCGATCCACAAAGAGGGGAAACACACACAGAGCAAAGTAAAATCGGAACTCCCTGGCGGCAAAACAAATTAGAGCAAACAAATTACTGAGAGTCAACACACAAACAGTGGAGCATCTGTGGCTCTCTGGACTACTGGAGCCGGTGGCTACCTCCCACACCACCACCTATAGTACATACTCACAATAAACTCTGTGTCAATACCACACACTCAAACATATTCCCTTCAAATCACTGTGGCTGTCTGTGTTTAAAACAGTGTTGTTTTGGTATAGTTTTCTTGTTTTCCTCTTCTTCATGACTGAAATCAGCTACAGAATGTTCTGCTCTGATGACGGTTTATTGGCTGAAAGCTTAGTCTATAAATTGGGTTTTTGCGATAGAAGTGTACGATAAAGTGTACAGATGTTTCTTCATCTTTTTAATTTGCTATTTTTTGCAGCCAGCACCTTCTTGTCTTTGCAGTAGTTCTGTCAAAGTTTTGCCAAGAGTGGAGCTCACTGATGTTTGAAGATGCACTGATATCGTGTTGAGTCACAGTTGACTGGAATATATTTAGCTTGTAGCTCAACTCTCAGTCTAGACTAGAAAGGCTTTTCTAACACAATCTAACATTATCTGATATTGAATGACTGGATTTAGTGGCTGTATGATTCCAGTCAGGTATTTTTTTCACATGTATTTCATCTGTTACTATGTTTCTGTGTGTATATATATATATATATATATATATTTTTTTTTTTTTTTTTTTTTTTTTTCTGTATGTGTATGAACTCAGTTGGTCTTGGCTGGCCCTCTCCCTCTGCCCCGTGGCCCCTCTGGCCCTCTGGCCCTCTGGCAGTGGCTGTGGCCTGTCCATCTGCCTCCTACTGTCTGGGTCTGGTGGGACAGGGGCCATAGAAGACCCCCCACACCCCTCTCAAGCCTCCCCCCAACAAACACCCTCACCAGCCCCCAGGCCAGCTGCTCAGGCCCCAGAATCTGCACAGCGCTGCCAGGTGGGCCCCAGGACACACAGTTGGACCCCTTCATATACACACGTACACAGAGGAGCACACAAATACACACACACTCTCACAATACCAACACATATGCTCAGTAAGCCTCTTTACAAATGGAAGCCCTGAAACACACATGGTTACACGGGTGGCCCACATGAAAAAACTTCCTCTCTCTCACACACACATCATGTGTGTGTGTGCCAGCCCTTTACTACACAGCCTTTGCAGGCTCAGGTGTTTCCCACAGCTCCCTATAATGGTCTGAGTTCACAGGGGTGAGACACCAACAGGTGGCGCTGTTTTCTTTACTAATTACAGCTTTATTTATTCATTGGCATGTGGAAGCTTCCAGATGACTTTGGCTGGCCTGCTCATTCACAGGATAAAAGCCTGTGTGTGTGTGTGTGTGTGTGTGTGTGTGTGTGTGTGTGTGTGTGTTTTAGGATGCTTTTTTCACTCCTGCTGAACACAAGCCATCATCTCTCCTGTAGTATTTTCTTATCTGGTACAAAATGAATGATATTAGATATGTGTCATTTAGAACTTTGTCTTCCTGTGGCAGCAGTCCAACAGGATGCTTACATCCACACAAGCTAATGATGAATTGATAAAGTTGCACATAAACATTTGACAAAGAGATGTAGACTCTAATACTAATACTAATACTCTATATTCCTGCTCTAAGGTCAAATATGGTGTACCACCAGAATCAGTGCTTGGACTACTTCTGTTCTGTTACCCTGCCACATGGTCACATCTTTAAAAAACATACATTTCATTCCTATGTCAACAACACACCAGTCTATAATCTCGTAATAGTCAGTGCCCCCCCCCCCCCCCAACTTGTGAAAGTAGAAAACTGCTTGTCTGCAGGTCAACCCTGGATGTGTAACAACTTCCTACGTCTGTTCGTCCAGAAGTCTGAAATGTTTCTTTATTGGCCAAGCCAGACATTTATCAGTCTTAATGGATGTTTCTGTAAATAGTGATGCTGGGTACTTTCCCAGAGAAGTCAAAGCCAGGATCCATCCCATTTTATCCAGCTCAAACACCAACATCCTTGTACATGCATTTAACAACCATATTGCATTGCATAATTGCAATGTGTTTTTCTCTTACAGCAAAGAGAGACCTCACAAGCTCTCTGAAGTTTGATCATCCAACACCTTTGCTCTTGTCTTATCTGCACTGGCTACCAATACCAGCCACATCTGATTTCAAAATCCTCCCTCTGATTCACCAGAGTTTTAAATGGTCTGACTCCTCTCATGTTCTCCAGTCCTCTCACCCCAAACACTCCACCTTTACATTCCCTTGATGCTTGTTATTTAATACTTCCAAGAGTTTTACGTGGTAGAGCCTTTGCACATTGAACATTTCCTCTTTAGAATAAACTCACACTGCAAAGGCAGACAGGCCCCCCTTTGAGATTTTAATGTCTAGGCTTAAAAACCACCTTTTCTCTCAGGTTTGGTCTCTACTAGTTTCACACACTGGGGAAACATTCACTGATTGCTACCATTGTTTTCCTATTCATATAGCTAAAAGTAACATTATTGTTCATTTAGAGTCATCTTTCTCTGCCTTTAAAGTCTAAGTCCAATGTTCACCCTCCTTTTAGCTCTGTTTTTTCTCATGGTAAATATCTGACTCTTTAGCTGCTACATGTCCCATTGCGCTCACCAGCTAGTCACTGATTTTATCTGTCTGCTGTTAATATGTCAAATGTACAAAGGTTAGAAAAAGTTAAAAGGCTCTTGTATGAATGTGGTTACTTCAGTTGTCCTAAACTCTCTGATCTCATTTGACCCCTGAACTGTCCAACACTCGAAACTTTTCCTTGTCAAGTTTCCCTCACTTTTCAAGATCCTTGGAGACAGAGTGAGTCAGCGAGTCTCCTGATACTGTGGTGTGTTGTAGCACAGAGACAGAGACGCCACCATGGACCAGACCCTATCATAGCTTCCCTTCTGTCGACCCATTATCTTTCTCCCCTGTGCTCCTTTTCCCTTTTCTCCCCATTTCCCTCCCCTCGCCTTCCTCTGGATGTTATCTCCAGCCGCTTATGCCCTAATACCCCAATTGTTGTTCTCTAAAAACAATAATTAGCAATCCCAAACGAGACTGAGGGGCGAATTTAACAGCTTTCTTCTGATGTGGTTCCCCCCCGCCCCCCCCCTCCTTTTCTCTTTATCTCCCCCTCCCTTTTTCATAAGAGCAAAGAGAGGTGGGGGGGTGGGGGGTATGGGGGGGTTCGGGGAAGTGTTGGCAAAGTCTCTTTAAACTCTCTGGTATTATGGAGGATTATTTTGTGTCACTGAGATCCTGGCTTATGTTTCTGTTTTTTCCCCCCTCCTTTTCTCTTCCTGGTTGTGGCAGACACGCTAGGTAAACAGTTTGTGTCACACTTGATTGCGTTTGAGAAATTAAAAAACAGGAATGACAATAGGCCAGGGCTGGGGATAAGGACTGGGGGGACACTGACACCATAAGACCCTGGCTCTTTGGGGACCCCTGCTATGCCATGTGACAGAGCGGCCCTTGCAGCCACAACAATACAAGACCTCGTCCTTCAGAGAACACTTCTTGCTCCCAGTCTCTGAGTCTATCTTCGCTGGGCCATCTGCTGTGCTTCTCTCTTCTTCCTCCTCCTCCATGATTCCTTGTTTGAATCTGGCTCAATTATTGAAGTGTTTACAATACCAAACCTCTGCCAGGTTAGGTGTGCATGTGTGTGATGCTCTGGACATATTCCCCTTGTGATTCACATGCAGTCTGTGTATATACACATAGAGAATGCAACATCTGTGCCTGTCACTGAAATCAGTGCAAAAGTTATAATACAGCAAGCCGTTTACAGTTTACACTGACTAAAGCTCAACTGAGGAAAATGTTGATCAAAGCTTCTCAGCAAAACATGATTCTCCATGTATTGAAATATAGATCTTTAGAGTCCTGTGAAAACAGCTGGAGAGGCTATATGACTGGAATACACATCTGTGTGTTGAGAGCAAATACAGTGCACTGAGGATCCAGGCCTATAGGGGGCAGTGTGATACTACAAAAGAAAGCTGATACTGAACATCATGATATCACAGACTACACAGAGCACTGGAACCACAAAAAGGTGTAGAAGTGTACAGTGCTGACAGCATGTACTGTGTTGTTTGTTGCTCATGAAGGCCAAACGCAGCTAGTGCTCTTGAAATTACAGGAATTTAAATCTATTTTTTGAGGTTTGATTTGTGGTGGTTGCTCATGTAAGCCTGTTTTGTGTTTTTTTTCTCTCCTTTTTTTCACAGTTAAATTTTATTCTCTTTTTTGTAAAGTGTTCAGTACAAATGTTTTATCATATTAGTGTGTGTAAAGCTAAATTTATGTGATAAATTTGTATCAAGTTAAAGAGGAAAACAGGGAAGGCTAATGCTATAGTTTAGGTCAAATTGAAAGTTTAAAGTCAATGTCATCTTAAACCTTAAGTGTGAAAAATCTAGAACAAAGCTACAAGTAAAGCTAAAACACAGCTAAACTTTTTTTCTTTTACAGTTTTAACTTCAGTGAAATTAAAAATTAAGCTAAATGTAACCTTAAGCTAACTCTAAAGCTAAAGATAAAGGTATAAACTTCAAATAACAAATCTAAAACTAAATCAGATACATTAAAGCCATGTCTAAGACTAAACATGATACTAAAGCTAAACTCAAAATGAAAGGTTTGTAAAAGTTAAGTTTTAAGCAGAAGCCAAACCCCTGTGTGCCTGAAATTTTGTGAGATGAGCTGCCTTGTGAGAGAAAATTACTGTCTGTCTCCACCACCCAAAAGGACTGAGTGAGGTAAGACACTCCACAAACAGGCAGCCATGTGACACTGAAAAGCTGCTGTGGAAAGCAGAAGTGTCAGGGTGGAGGAGAGGTGAATGTAGTTCAACTCCACCAACACATATTCATGTTACACTGAGGAAAACTTTTCCTAATCTCGATTCTTACAGCACATTTTTTCAGGTGCCTTACCTAACCTTTAAACTGCCTATAAAGCCAACTGTTCTTATTCAGCATGATTTCATTAGATTAAAAGTGTTAGTTACTGTTAGCTAGCCTGTCTATAAAAGAAACACATCAAATTGTCATTGGAATTATTTGTGTCATCATCACATCATTCGTGTTGAGTCTGTTTATTCTGCATTTCATCCTCTTTTCACAAAATTTAAAAACCATGTTAATATGACTGTTGCAGGAGGCTGGAACAGTCTCCAGATACTATTTTCTGTTAGCCTCAGAGACACATGCCCTGTTTCACTTCCTTTAGTCTTTACTTTGTGTAGAAGGATTTACTTGTGGCCAACCAGAGCCACAGAGTCTAGCTTAAAGCCAAACACAGGCACTAACCCATTCATCACCCTGGGCTTTCTTGCCTCTGTTTGTGTTCTCCCTGTGTTACAATCAATCATGTTTAATTCAATAGGCCTCACTTTACTAAATCAAATCTGGAGTTTTGGATAAGAGTTTGTGTTTACTCGTGCAGCACGTTTACTTATGATTATTTGCATTTGACAATTTAGCAGGAGTAAACCTGAGACAGGTTCCACCCAAACTGTCACACATTGCACCTCTGTCAAGGGACCAACCTGTGCCGGCCTGCCAGCAGCTTGCAGGCCTCCCCTAATATATAATCTGTTGTTATACTGTCACCGCAAGGAGTACAACCAACCCCGCCGAGACGCCACCGAAATTCATTAATCTAATTAAATATGTCGTATTGCCCAAATGAGACGCTGGTATGGCTTTGCTGCAGGATAAGTGCAAAGTAAGGCTGGGTCCCACAAGAGTAGCATACAGCCGACGTGCGCTAACGCTACTGCGCTTCATTACACTCTTAATTACCTATTGTTTCTAACTAGTTGGTGGCGTTTTAATGAGAATCTACAGGCAGTTAAATGTAATCTAAATTTTCTAATCTACTGGTCCATTACCAAGGAGTCAAAATGTTATTGGTTTTGTGAGTAATCAGACTTTTAAATGGTGCTGATATCACTCCCGGAGGGCAAGGAGTGGGTTTCGACTGTGTAATTGAATTCTGTTTTTTTTTTTTCCTCCTTCTACTTCTTCCTCTTCTTTTTCAGAGAGCTGAGAGGAAGGCTTTTCTGTTGCGGCTGGTCGCTCAGGTCGAGGAGCATGTCTTCGGTTCCGGTTGGATCACAAGGTTTTTCCGCTCACGGGTCACCATGGCGACCCCTTCAAGAAAATGTGTGCGTGTGTGTGTGTGTATGTGTGTGTGTACGTGTTTATGTGGAATGTGAGTATGCATGTGTGTGTGTGCATGCATTTTGGTGTGTGTCTCAGTGTGT
Organism: Lates japonicus; assembly: GCA_033238685.1. Classification (NCBI taxonomy): domain Eukaryota; kingdom Metazoa; phylum Chordata; class Actinopteri; family Centropomidae; genus Lates; species Lates japonicus. The sequence continues at coordinate 59,383 of BRZM01002085.1, forward strand.
TTGTGCCCCAGTCAGCCTCAGTACTCTGCTGTGCTGTCACCTGCAGCCAGATAAGCCGAAGGATTTATCACCCAGTGAATTGCCTTTGAGTGGTGGATAAAATGGCTCCAATACATTCTCATATGAAAACGCTGCGAGGTTAATGAGAGCCAAATTCACAGAGGGCTAAATCTATTAGGTTTTCATGGATGGAATCAATCAACATGCACCACACCGGCTGATTTGTCATATTGAGGCATTGCCCGTTTGAATTCCAAAACACAGTCCTCCTCACGGAATGATTCACTTTGATTTTGATTGCCTCTTCATCAAGAAGATGACAGCTATGAACTAATTTTCTTTTCTATCATGTTACACACTTATTAGCTCCGGCTGTCCTTGGCAGATGACTGATTCTCTCCCTTTATAGAGCTACAGTTGGATTTTCCTCAGGTCTGTTCAAACAATCACAATGTTCCTGTATTCTTTTTGAATCAAATTATTTAGTTTTCACAGTTTCTCATTTGCGTAACAGATTAGCCTTTGACTAATTATATTCCTTTATCCTGCTCATGCATGTCTTGCAGATAGATTTGACTGATACAGAGAGTTGATGCTTATACTGCCCTTATAATATACCTTTATGTCTCCAACAGCTCACTGTTTAAAATGGTCAAGTTAAAGGAATAGTTCAACACTGGGAAATTTGCTTGTTCTCTGTGTTGCCAAGAGTTAGATGAGTAGATACTCACATGTTTGTGTGAGAAATATGAAGCTACAACTAGCAGCCATTTAGCTTAGCTTGCATAAAGACTGAATATAGGCAGAAACACCCAGCCTGGCTCTGCCCAAAGGTCAATGTCCATGTGTGAAAATGATACAGTGTGGTTTTATGCAGGGGTTATGTGTTGTAAACTCTATCTTGGATCTTGGATAACATGTCATTTTTATCCTTACGTTATTTGTACAGGTAAAACAAATGAGATATAAAGTTTTAATTAGTGAGTTTTCAAGCTGTTGGTGGGTTGATTTTATTACCTCCACATAGAGCCAGGCTAACTGTTCTTAGTCTTTTTGCTAAGTTAAGCTAACCGACTGCTGGCTGTAGCTCCGTATTGAACAGACAGACATGTGGGTGGTATCAATCTTTTCATGTAACCCTCAGCATGAAAGTGACAAAGGGTATTTTCCAACATGTTGGACTATTCCTTTAACAGAATAAAGAAAGCCTAACAAACAGAGCTTGGCATTTGGCTGAACCTCACAAGAAACCTCCTGTTTGGAAGCCTAATTGTACTGCCGATGAGTATTTTAGTGTGGTGAATCAGGGTGTTCATTATTGTTTTAGCACGTGGGGTTGATAAAGGTCCCTCAGCAGCTCAAGTCTCCCCTGGATTTTCAGATCTTTCTTCAATAGCTGTTTTCAGACGGCACTATGTACAGTACGAGAGAGCTGGCATCACTTTATTCTCTGCGCACGGATGCTGTGATGCTTCACAAGAGGAAGTGTCTAATCATTGCGGTGGAAATAAAAAAACGAAAGACGCATTTGTCTTGGGCGTCTAGTGCCTTTCTCTCAGTGCGGTGATGGATGACAACCTTGGTGTGGAGTGTGTGTGTTTGTCTATCGTAGCCGTGCAAAGTGACCAGGGACAGGAGCCAACAGAAAAAGGCCCTGTCCCCCAACTAATGAGCAGCATTATTCAAATGGAGTCTTTGTTGTCAGTGCACTGCGCTGTAGTCCGCACACTGTTGTCACAGGCAGCATCGCCTGATGCACCGCTTCCTCATGTTGATGCTTTACCAGTTTATCTCCTATTGAAATGCATGTGGGAAAATAAGGCATCACTGCTGGTCGTTCAGATTTCACTTATGGTTCTATATGTACACCACCCTGCTGGAGACCATCTGTTAGTGATCACTGGTTTAACATACCCATCTCGCAGAAATAATAAAGGAATGATTTTGTTGCATTGTAGCCTCAGAGGACTCAGATGAAAGCCGTCTCAGAGGAGGATTACCCTCTGTGCTGCCAATACATGGTGTCAGCACAGGATCAAGCAGCAGGTGGGCACTGAGCAAAAGGCACAAAAAAAACAAAAAAAAAAACAGCAAACACAAAATGTCAACAAATAGAGGAATATCACCCAGTTTGTCTATCACACAGTGGAGTCACATGAAAAAAATCAGGAGAGGATCTTTCAAGGCCTGCACCAGCTGACAGGAGGAGCAGCAGTGAATAAAGGAGGGAAAAAAAGATGGGAGTCGAAAGAGAAAAATCAGCCTTTCTACAAAGAAGGACGGGCGGAAAAAAGAAGGCAGGGTGTTGGAGGAAGCTCCTCCGACCGAGCCCATCTCCAGCTGTCACAAATCATTTCTGCTCGGGAAGTGAGGGGAGGCGAAATGTCAAAATATTTGAATAAATTCCACAGAAGCCTGTTGAGAGTGGGGCGGTGCGGTGAGAGGGGTATTGTTAGCGCCAATGGGGTGGAGAGGGGATGAGAGGGTTGGGGAATAAAAAAAAAAGGGGGGGGGGGCAGGAGTGGAGGGGGTTTGCATGTGAAATAGCCTTCACGGCCCTCTGGAGGAACACAAGCTAAATGGAAATCAAAGGTTTGGCCACTGCAGTGATATTTTGGCTCATTTTAAACAATTTCCTCCCTTGGCTTAGATTACTGATAACACTGACATCACACAACAATGTAGATATGCTTTGCACCCTCACTGCTACTGTGTACTGTATACAGCACAGACTTTTAGACAGCTAGAGTCTCCTCACCTCCGCATCACGGTCTATACATATGGTATCTACTCCAGTCAAATGAATACCCTGATAAGATGTATGTCTTTATTTCATACCTACTGCATCTATGTTCTTCTGTAAAGAAGGACAGTGATTTTACTATTCAGTTTTGACTGTGTATATTTTATTCATTTGATTTATGTTCATGTCATATGCACATTGCCCTGCTGTAGTTTTTACCTGTTTCTTTGAACTCTATCATAATGCAACAATCCATATTATTTTCTCTTGAATTTTCATTCACATATTTCTAATTAAAAGTCTTTGATGTTGACATTGTTATTTACATAATTCCCCTTTGTCATAGTCTTATTATATTCTGCCATATATTTGTCTGCTATTTAAATGTGTAAAAACGCCCTCAGGTGCCTTTGGAAATGTTTGTATCATCTTGATTTATATTAGATATGACTGAACAGCTTCTACAACTCTAGATGGTTATGCTCGTATTTCACAGTTGGGATGCACTTTGTTTTAAGTGTTGTGTTTTCAGGTGAGGATGAGTAATTGTGTTGGGGGCGCACTGCTTGTCAGCCGTTACAGTGACTGTTGGTTGGGGAAAACATTCTGCCTTAGATCTAATGTATCTCTCTAGTTCCTAGCCAGAGTTTTGTAATACCATGGACTCAGGCAGACATATTTCCTTTCTCAAGAGCTAGAATTTCCCCATTTAATCAATTGACTCCTATTCTACTGACTTTCATGATTTAACCATTGAAAAATTATTGAACCTTGTGCAACCTAAAGAAGATATTCAGGGCATGTAATTAGAAACTTCACTACTGAGAAGTTTAATTTTTTATGTGGTATTGGAAGGAGCTGTCTAAAGTTTGAGAAAATACCGACATTTTAAACACAATATGGGGCAAGGAGTTTGAAAAATGTGGATGCTTACAAGTGGCAGGGGAAGTCTAACGAAAGATGCTATTGAGCTGCATTATGGGAAATGTAGGATCGAGTATTTTTGAAGCCTGTCCCATATTAGAGACTAAAAGTCAGGTTATCTGGTTTATGCTGCATCAGTTGTGACCAATCTTTCCTTTTTAATGTGTCTCTCGCAAGCCTAATTTTGTTGAAGTGTAATACTGAATCGTCGGACTCAAAGAAATCAAACAAACAAAAAGAAAGTGCCATTCACTGAAAAAAAGTAATTATGTTCCTCTGTAAGTGATTTTTTTCACCTACTTTGTGCTTTCCAGGATAAACTTGTAGAATTACAACATCCAATGTGTCAAGAAGAGACTCCAGACTAGGAGACCTCCATTGTACAAGTTTTTAGTGAAGCAAGTGGTGCTCTGCACTCTGCACTCTGCATACAGTATAGTAAGAATAACTTAAAGTTAGCCTGGTCACTGACCTCTCATACGCAGTACACAGACCTCAATGTTCATGTATTAGTTCATATTCTGGACTGAACATCTGTGTATTTACCACAGCAAAAAGGACAGATGATATTTTTGGAAGAAATTAATGCAAAAACTGTGACTCTTTAAAAAAAATTGCAGCTGGCACTTGCAGAGTAACTAGTTACAGGTGCTTAGTTTACACTGGTATGTACTGCTGCCAGAAAGTCACTATATTCCTGCACCCTCTCCTGCTCATTACCACCTAACTGCCAGCCACATAAATGAAAGCATTGCAACTTTAAATGGTGTTAAAAAACACTTGAGTACTGTGTGGCAAAGTTTAACTTTAAGCAGTGGCAAAACATGGCAGATGTTACACAAATGTTAGTGTTAATAATTGTTTTGTACTTTTGTTGTCTTTGTATTTCTGCTACTGTCATGATACAACATACGTACCAGTTGGTTAAGCTAAGTAAAAGCACTGTCATTTCTTAAGTTATCAGCTGTATGTAGCCTGCTGCTTCATATTTTGGGAGGATAATGCTCTGCTCTCTGTGGCTCTTAAAGACACTCAGTACTGGGAAACTCTTAAATACTCGAAACATTTAGTGATCTACACCTGGTGTATACTAAGGGAAAATAATACTCACATCTTTTGTTTTGTCCAGCAGGTCTGAACTTAAGCCAACATCATCATGAGATAATGTTTAGTTTGGTTAATGTTTAGTTTGGTTTAATTTCCCCCTGTCCTCCTATTAATATTTATCATACAAGGTGAAAAGTGAATTAAGGACAGGTTCTGATGATAAAGGTCTGATGATGCTTGTTTGTTCAAAGTCTCTGAATGCATGTTCTCTATCAGCCTGTGTGCATCTACTCTCTTTGTTCAGATGATCCCCCGGGGTGCATTAGGAGTCGCAGGGTCAGTGTCTCCTCTGTTTGCCTCTGAACTCACTAACACTGTATTTAATTAGGCCTCTAATCAGCCACTAAACACACAATAAAATGAGACAATCTATCTGTTTACCTCCCTCTCAACTCTTTAACACACATACACACACACTGCATATTTGCATGTATAGCTGGTAAAAAAAAATTAATTAATTAATAAAAAAAACATTTATCAGGGAGAAAGATCAAGGTCATGACTCCTCTTCACACCCGATTCCCTGAAACCAATTAAACTGTCGGTCGGTGAAGTTCAGTTGGAGGACACAGATTGGAAAACAATAGCAGATGACAGCTTCTCTCTGCTATCTCTGGCTGGGTTTTCTTGCAGCAGTAATTATATTTGCAGATTCTGTCATTAAGACTAAAAAGCTGGAGAAGTTTTGCAATCAGTCGGAAATATTTCAAACGTTGTGTGAGATGACGTTATCAGTGTGTGGAAACAGACTGTCAGATGTCAAAGATTGTGACTGGAGGTCAGACCTGTGTGAAAACTTTAATGTTGAGGAGATGCGATCTGCAATGTCAAATCAGTCGTGTGAGCTTTCATGAAATGCAAAAGTTAGTGAGATGCATTCAGGTCTCTAATTCTTTAAGGCAACGCTTAAAAGGATCACTAGGACAACACCAATCTCATAGTGATGGTAATGTATTATAAATGTAAAATGATGACCTTGACAATATTAATACTTATTGGCATTACTAGACATAATATTTTATGGTCCAAAGGAGAGAGAGGAAACATAATGAAGTTGTAAGTTAAATTTCGTTGATAATTTGACAGTGACAGACATGGAGGATGACTCCCATAATCAGTTTGACAGGTTTAGTCGGTGTCAACAAGACAAGAACCAACACACATAAAATGCAGATTATTAGACATTCCTTGATCCCATTATGCCGTCTATTATAGCATTAACAGAATTCAGTTTGCAAAGTGTAGGATGGAATTAGATGAAAAACAAGGAATGAGATACAGTACATCTAGAGATAAAAATATTTTTTTTCTTTAGACATCTTAAGCAAAGGCAGAGTGCAGAAAATGTGATGCCTATCTCTTTTTCATTACCAAAAGAAACTTCTTCCATGAGAAACCAGAAGCCTGAGGTTTACAAAATACATTTGAAAAAAATAATTCCAGATTAAAACAAAGAACATATATGTCCTAATATAACTTTCCTAATCCATATGCTGCTTGTTTTCAAGTAATAACTATTCTACAGAAATCAGAATTTTCTTGGTGTTTTTATATCTGTAAGATAGATTGTTGCTATGAGGCAAAATAAATAAATACATTTTGTGGAGTTTGTGAGGACAGGAAACAATCATTTTTTAAATTGATATATACCAATCTTCCAGAAAACAGGCTGAAATATTTTGCACCCCTCCACTAAAAAAACAGAATTGATGTAGTAGATTGTTCCTGTATATCTCAACAGCTATAAATCCTACTGTGAACAATCTGTAACTGTCTAAACACATAATGAATCAATGATAAAATTAAATAACAATATCATTTCACAGAAGTCTTTACAGTGTGTTATAAGAATTAATTAAGTGTTTATATACCTGTCATCATTCATTGGTGGGTTTAAAACTGTTTATTGATGTTGTTGAAAATCAAATTACATTTACATCCACCACTGTGGTATCTCAAAAATTATTAGATGACTTTCTGTGAAAGTGAGTACAGACGTTCATGGCCCTCAGAGGATGTATTCTAATGACTTTGGTGATCCCTTGACTTTTCATCTACCACCACCATGAGGCTAACGGCTGAGGCTATAAATCTCAAGCACTACTGGTGACCATTCATTGTTTCCTGTAGTGTCCAATACTTTATTTCATGACCAAATATAGGCAGTATAGTGACATAACCCTCAGCTGTACTTCGCGCATCATACTAATTAGCAATGTTAGCATGCTGACACACCTGGATGGTGGTCATAGTAAACATAATACCTGCTAAACATTAACATGATAGCTTTATCAGAGTGACCATGTCAGTACACTGATGTTAGCATTTATCCCAACGCACCACTGTGCCCAAGTACACCCTCACTATGCAACATGGCGGACTCTTACAATAAATACTAAAATGCAGTTGTGCCTTTCCTATTTTCACTTTGACATACCCCATCACCAAAACTGCAACATGTACCTTTGTTTCCATACTCCACTGTTACACTTTCACATTTGCACTCAACGTTGTCACCTCTGCTGGCTTATTAACACCACAGAAAATCTTTACCCGAGAACAACCACACTGCATTGCACCTCATGTGCCAACTCCACTATCTGCTGTCAATCATATGCAGCCCTCTCAGCTCCTGGCACTTCACAGTTAAACTGCTCATGCAGGTTTTGCTGCTCACATGCCTAAATGCATAAAACATGTTGGACTGTCAGATATATTTAAATGTATGTAAATAATAAATGTCCTGCCACCTGGAAGTCATGTTTATAATGGCACTGACCACAGACTTGTCTTAAGTAAATTATACTGTACTGTAACTGAAGATCCATTTATAAATCACAAGCTTCTACAACTCCTTAGTGTAGGCTGAGTCCCACAGTACGTAAACTAGGACAATATCATATGTTGCACTACTGTGTAACTTGGATTGTTTTTTCTTGGGAAGTGCATTAAAATAGGAGGTTAGCTACAGTGCAAGGCTACCTATCACTGCCTCAATCTAAACAGAGATGGGCAGGCATGCCTGGATATTCTCAGAGCCTCATGAGACGTTTCCCCATGTGGGCTGACCGTGCTGCAGCTGGGAGAAAGGCACACACAGTCTTCTTACAAGCAATAAGCAGCTTCTCTGCCTCTATGCAAAAAGGAAGGAGAGCAGCAGACTCGTTATTTAACTGGCTTTTGACAGCTGGGGCATAGCACGGGACAGAAAGTGTGTGAGTGCATGGATGTGTGTGTGAGTGACACAAAAAGAAAAAGAAAATGTGTGTGTGTTTGTGTGTGTGTTTGTGTGTGTGTGTGTGTGTGTGTGCGTATGTGTGTGTGCATGCACTCAAGTGCGTGTCCATCCTCATTTGCATTTGTGTGTGCTCGGCCATGTGCATATGTATGTGTGGCACAGTGGACCAGAACAGAGCTCTGACAGTAGCAGGACTGCTGCTCGCTGATGCCTGCTGACAGAGGCTCGGCCTGTCAATCACAGAGCATGCCCACTAGCCACCTATTCACATCATCCCATCTTGTTAACTCTAAATCTGGCTGGGTGCTGTTTATATATGTGTGTGTGTATGTATGTGTATGTGTGTGTGTGTGTGTGTGTGTGTGTGTGTGTGCGTGTCTTTGTGTGTGTGTTAGTGGGGTAGTGCATTCTTTCCTCTGATTTGTCTCTGTGTTACTGTTTGAGGGAGATCAAACAAGACAAAGTGATGAAAAACCCGTAGAGGGATTGCTAAGAAACATGCTATGCTCTGAGAGTTAATCAGTTTTTCTAGAAATGTCCTCACAGTTGATATAATGCACAGATGTCAAAGTAAAATTCATTATTCAACATATTCAAAAACTATTAAATATTACAATTAAAGCACCTCGCAAGTCATAGACATGTCCCCTATCAAAAAAGAGACTGATTTAGTCACACTGGGTGTATTCTGTGTCTCTAAAGTGATCCACACTCTCTGTTATAGGCCAGGCATTGTTGCCATTGGGAGAAGGAGAGCAAGAGCTCTTGTAGTCAGAGGTAATTATCTCCTCTTGTCACCCACAATGGATGCCTGCTAATGAGAGCTGGACTTGTGATTGGTTGCCTGTGGGTCTGTGGAGACGCTCAGCTCTTTTGGTTTTGACAATAGAGCCACGCTGCACTGCAGAGACAGTGTGACTGGACAAGTCATTCATCTGTGCAAATGCCAGCCAAAATGTGACCAACGCTGTACACAAGATCCATTAGGCTCTTAATTATCAGGGGATACACAGTGGGGTGTGTGTGTGAGAGAGAGAGTGAGTTAGAGAGAGAGAGAGAGAGAGAGCAAGAAAGACACAGAGAGAACCTGTGAATATGAGATTCTGTGCATATGTTTGTTGTCTGCATGCATTTTGAAAACTTTCACTAGAAGTTGTAGTAAAGACAGAAAAAAAGATGCAACAATCTGGCAGCTATATCATTGTGTCATACCAGCACTATTAGTGTTAATATCCACACAAGCTCATTCCATGTCTAACACACTGTCAGATTTTGTCTGTTACTGCCTTGAGGCCTAAAATGAAACCCAATTAAATTTTGTCCTCAGTTTAATTTAAATTCACCAATCAGAAAAATCAAGGTATAAAAACCTTTTAATTTCTGTTATCACTGGTATTGTTCACCATATTGTATATGGAACCACTGTTTGATATATTACCAACCCTGAATTTTTCATGAATAGACCATGAAAATCTACACCTATAGAGACAAAAGTAAAGAGGCTAAATTATATCTACCAGACCAGAGGATGTACAGTGGCATAAATGTCCATTTGAAACTTAATAATGTATAAGTCTGTAACTGTACAACATATAGTTAGTAGTTGAGTCTCTAAAATAGAATTTCAAAATTACACCCTGGTATTTAAAAAAAAAAAAAGATTCCAGGCAAATGCTATGTATGTACAAACCACAGATATGTTTAGTATTAATGCTGTTCAGACCTTTAAAGACATCTAGAAATTTAAGGAAAGAAATAAATACTAATGGAATATAATAATTCTAGTAATGATTATACCACTACTGTTCAATATTCACAAAATATATATAAAACCAGTAAACAACATTATTTTAGTCTGCAAGTATAATGTTTAAAACTAGTTAAACACCAGGGAAAAAGTCTCATATTCAACTCAACTTTCAAATACTGCTAATCTAAAACAGATAACTCAGCAGGAAACTGATCTTCAGCCTCCCGGTGTAATAACACCATAAGCACATGAACACACAGCAACGTCAACAGACCCAGAAAATGCTCAGAAACATCTCAGACACTTCATTGTTAAGTTTGTTTCACATTCTTAGATTTTCATTCATGTGGTGCCTCATGTAGTCACATTTACACACAACACAGTGCAGCTGGCTGCAAAAATACAGGCCACTCATAGCAACATGTACAACAAAGAAAGAAATCAGTAAAAAGTGAAAGTAAATCCAAGAGTAATATGTGGTTGAGAAGGACCATTCAATTGTATAATGATGCTTGATGCTGTCTCATGACAGACAGTTGAGAATGACATGTGATGTGTAATTTAACCAACTACAAATTAGTAGGGCTTGACTAACAACACTTCAAATATGTCACATACAAAACAAGGCTCTTAGAAAGTGAGGTCTCTTTACTGTAAAACAGTAAAACTGGTAACTGTAATGATTCTGAATCAATAAATCATTATTATCAGTCATTATTTTTGTAATGGGTTATTACAAATACACAAAAGGAAACCTTTTAGGGATTTATTAACTTCTTACTCTCTCCCTGTTTCCTAGATCTTGTTTTAAAAATACTGTGATTGGTCCTCCGTGCACTACTAGACAAAACAAGGTGCACTGTTGGTCCCTCCTACACATCATCCTGAAAGAAACACCAGTTTCCAGTTGTGTCTCCAAATCCAGAGCAGTAGGTCCAACAAACGGACTGAGTCTGAGATTTATGAAAGCCAAGACATGTGTGCTTTGTTGAACAGCCATGTGACAAAGGATCTTATCTTTGTAATACAATACAAGCCTGGGTAAGCAAAAACACTTCTCAGACCACTAATAACTCACCACAAATTGCTTTAACCTTTGCAGGACACAGGTGTGACTGTGGCTCTTTGTATTTATGGGCACTGGAGTGTTTCCCAGACAGTGAAGCCACTGCCATCTCCTCTCTGGAGAACAGTGCTTTTATCAACTCCTACATTACTTTAAGTTTGCTTGTCATACTGTGACATCGTTGTCTGCTGTGGGTGGAGGGTTGGGCTGGGATGGAGCCATAGTGGAGGTTCAAGGTTTCTCTTCTGCAGAGAAGAGGCTTTTAGCACATGGAAAACTCTCATTTAGACTGCTAGCTCCAAAAAAACATACTTACTTACACTCTTAATATCTGTAAAAATGTTAATGTTTACATCCATTAAACTTGATGCACCACTAGAAATGACATGGCAGCATGCATATTTAGATTACATTAGCATTATTTATTGATTTAAGTACACTGTTTCTACATTTTCAGATATTTGTTAAAATAGAGTGGTATTACTAAACCAAGCATTGACCAGAAAAGTAGCAAAAAATATTTACTAGCTTATTTGGCAACATTTTCAGTATATTGTAATGAATTAAACTGGTAATAGCTGAAATGTGTGACAATTTTAATAATCTGTAATCATTTAAGAATACTAAACACAGACTAGATGGTGGAAATTTCACATATCATATTAATCCTGTGTCATTTTCATGTATCAAGATACGTAAATACACCTAGATAAATAGATAAAATGTGACCTTTGTGTGTCCAGCACTTGCAGAACAGACCTTTGTCTAACTAACTTTTGCTGATACCGTTATGGGAAACAGACCTTATGTGTTGGTTCTTGCTGACACTGTTAATTGAAGACAGCAGCTACGTGCACTTCTCTCCTTGCATGTTATATTATTTGTTATCTGCACAGAAATGTATGGTCTGACAGCCAACGTCAGACTATTGGAAAAATGTAACTCTTAGGCTGAAACCACTTTGATTTTGCCCTATAAAGGCTGCCACCTGACTTTGCAGCTTGTCTTCTGTTTATCCAGACCATGAGCATGTCTCATCGCTGTGTTAATAGACTGACCCACATGCATATGTACTGATTGCAATAAATATTCAGAACAGCAACTTGTCCTCTGTAAGTATTCATTCATTAAAAACACTAAATCATTTCACACAGCTCGACACAGCTGATAGATTGTTGCTATGATGTGTTAAAATATCCATGGCAAAAAAGGTCTATTAGACTTTTCACATGTGAGGATTTGCTTGTTTATTGCGTACAATATACTTTTGGGTTTTTTGACTGTTGGTCAGACAAAATAAGATTCTGTATTTTAATACATTATTTTTGTGTCTTGTAACTTGCAACAGAATTATATCTGACATTATACTGAACAAAATAATAATCATCGTCATCATTCACCATTATAACATCTCCTGCTGCTGTTATGATTTGACATGGTTGTTTACTTTCTTCTCTTAGAATATTGTAATATCAGAATATGCAAATTTACCTGTGTGTCATGAAGAGTTCCAGAATGGTGACTACAGTGAGTCAGTTATGAGAATCTCTCTGCAGAATTCACACACTCTTCAGCCTGAACACACTCTGTTCATTTGTGCCTGGATGATCAACTGTGTTGGAGTACTC